>JBBMKE010076923.1:0-17507 GCA_037834125.1 Lippia alba | reverse complement strand
TATAAAACACAATACATTAATTCTTTTTTGAAGTGTTCGGTGCATCATAACAAAAATCGCACACTTTTAATTAATTTTGTATTCGAATCAAATTTAAGTTATATCTAATATAATATATAAAATATATAAATTTATTTTATACTAGTAGATTTATATATATATTCTAATATCAATTTTGGGGATTAGAGGGACTGGGTGTGGGTGCATGGGTATATAGATTTTTTTTTCTATAGGGGGTGGGGCTAGTGTGGGGGCGGAAGGGGGGGCTCAAGCCCCCCCTTGTCCTACATTGGCTCCGCCCCTGGCCATAAGGGCAACGTTGGTTTTACGGGTTTCCCGTATACCCAAACCTCCAAGCTGCTTACTGTTCGTGACCTTATGCCAACCTACCAAATGTGCTTTCTTCTTGGTGATGTCGGATGACCACAAGAAGTCCCTATTCAGTTTATCTAACCGATCGCAAACATGTTTCGGTAGCCAGCTAAACTGCATATGATATACCAATATAGAGGATGTCACCGATTGAATTAGAGTTAAACGGCCCGCGAGATTTAACGTCTTAGCCTTCCAACCAGCTAGTTTGTTTTCCTTGAGGGAACACTTACGTCTCTCGATACAGAGCACGAAGAGGTACGGCGACAGTGGGTCGCCCTGTCTGATGCCGCATGTAGGTGTAATTTTCTCGGTGGGCTCGCCGTTCCACAATATGCTAGGGTGGACGCACTTTACACAGCTCATAATCAGGTTAACAATTCTAGCGGGGAAACCAAAGAACGTAAGTGTTCCCTCAAGGAAATTACAATCCACCTTGTCATAAGCTTTCTCCAAATCAATCTTGAATATCATACTCCCGGTCTTGCTTTGGGATTTCTGAATCGAGTGTAGAATTTCTTGAAGCAACAGAATATTATTGTGTGTGTTTCTACCCGAGATGAAGCTGCTTTGATATGGGCTTATAAGTTCCAAGATGAACGGTTTCAAACGCAAGACAATTGTTTTTATCAAGAGTTTGAGTAGAACGTTGCACAACGCTATGGGTCTGAACTCGCTAGCGTTCCGTGGCTGAGCCGTCTTTGGGATAAGATAAATAAAAGCTTTTCCCATCGCCTCGTTAACCTACCCTCGCTCGAAGCAATCCGAAATTAACGTGCTAATCGAGACTCCCACTGTACTCCAAAAACGTTGATAGAAGTATGTTGGAAATCCATCCGGACCCGGGGCCTTATATGGGCTCATAGTTTTCAACACCTTATGGATCTCCCAATGTCCGGTAAACTGGATATGGAATCGCAAACATCTGCATTTAATTTTTGTTGGAACGAGCTACACGGCAAGCCCCCATGGGAATTTTCTTCGCCTGTAAACAACCTAGTAAAGAAGTTTATACATGCTCTTGCATTTTGGCCGTATCTGCAATCCATTCCCCCTTAATTTTCAGTGCCTCAATGTTGTTCTTTTACGCCTGCTTAGCATCGTTATATGGAAGAACTTCGTGTTTCTATCTCCCAAAGTGAGCCAATCAATGCGTGACTTTTGAAACCATAACGCCTCTTCTTGACGGAGTATAAGGTTGTATTCATCATTAAGTTCCCTCTCCACTGCCTTCAAGTGATCATGGAGCCTCGAACTGGGAATTTTCTGAATTCCCTCCATTCGGGCCAGTAATTTTTTCTTGCGTCCAAAAATGTTACCGAACACCTCCCGATTCCAAGTTTTCAAAATCTGAGGCAGTCTTTCAAGATTTGTTTGTGCATCCATATTCTTCAATCATTCATGTTCGATCAGTGCCTTGCACTCCGGAGTTGTGTCCCAGGCAACCTCGAAGCGAAAAGGTTTAACATATGCCCTTCCTTCCATGTAATCTGTGTTGACTAATGCGGGGTTGTGGTCTGAGTGAACCCGCGGAAGATTTCCAACTGCATGGTTTGGGAAAGCAAGGGTCCAATCTAAATTTGCTATTGCTCGGTCCAGCCTTTCCCTGACCCTTCGTCCTCCACTAACAGTACCAACCCAAGTGAATTTCGGCCCCTATGAGCCTAAATCCACAAGATGGCAGTTGTCCAAATGTTCTTTGAATTTATCACATCTTCCCCACCTTGCTTCCTGTCTTCCGCACTTCTCTCCAGGGTATAAAATCTCGTTGAAATCACCCGCAAAAAGCCAAGGTAAGTTATGCGCATTGTCGAACTTGTTAAGATTCATCCATAACTCATCCCTAGTCCTCTGAATTGGACTCGCGTAAATGCCCTGCAGATCCAGCTACCCCCATCCTCGGGGTAACAAGAGCATGAATAGATTGGGAAGAGGTGCCTAGTATTTCCACTGTAAAGTTCCCCTCAATCCAGAGCATCCAAACCCCTCCACTACGTCCAAACACCGGAGCTCTAACAACGTGATCGAATCCCAGCATTCTACTAACCTTTTCTGCCCGCTCTTCCGAGACCTTGGTCTCCAACAAAAATATGATATCTGGTTTATATTCTTGCTTCATGTCATCGAGGTGGCGCTTAAAGTCCTCGTTACCGGCACCTTGGCAATTCCAAGTAATAATCTTCATCATCAATCGAGTTGAAGTAAACCGCCAAACTTACCCTAGATATTAGGGTCGATGGCGAATCCAAGGACACTGGTGTGGTCTTGTACTTTCTCGTACTCAGTCATCTCCTCTATCGGTTCAAACCATCCACTTCTGGTTTCACCTCCCGGGTCTGGTTCATATGCAAAAGGTACATCGTCTCCTGTGGCATGCACGGGTTTGATTCTTCGTGCATGGATGTCTCCACCTCTCAGGAATTGTTTGCTTCATCTGTTGCTTCTTTATTCCACCTTTCCAATGGAATTTTTTGCCTAACCAGTCTCCTTTCATTCCTTTGGGTTGATTCTGACTCCACATCCGTTTCTATCGTGGCTATGGGGTTATAATAAGCACGCATCTGGTGTTGGGCCTCGGTATTGGTCTTGTCCTTCAAAGGTATACGGGCCTCAGTGGGATTTTTCTGTGGGCTTTTTCCTTTATTGCTTGGCTCAATACATGGCCCAGCCTTCCTACTTCCTTCCATACCGCCTCTTTTTGACTTAGGGTTTGCATGGTCCCTTGCCATAGCAGATTGTGCCTTCTTCGCCTGAAAATCTTCCCAGGTATTAAATTCCTCCATGATAGCCGCGTCTTCCTGATTTGCCTCATCACTTTTCTTATCCGCAAATATTTCGTAACGGTTGTTGTTCACGGCTGAATTCCTTGCCAGTTCCGACCCCTTTGATGTTTTCCTGGCCGGCTTGGATCCCCGGCGATTTGTCACTATCATCCAGCTACCATACACCGGACCGGTGGGATTTTCCGGAGGTTTCTCTGCTGCCTGCCCTCCCTTATCTTTATCATTCATCATATCTTGGTTATCGCTTTTTTCGGGACAGTGTGTAATCTGATGTCCTACCCTTCCACAATGGAAACAAATGGCCGGAAAATTTTCGTACATGATAGGGTACAGAGTTCCATCCACCTCCACCATGCCCTCAGTGGTTTATCGAGGTCCACTTGAACGCATGCTCGTGCGTATTTTCCTTTTGATCCCCAGTATGTGTTTTGATCTATTTTGATCGGAGTTCCAACCGTTGCCGCAACTTGATACATCAATTCCTCTTTGTAATATTCAATGAACATCTCCGGCACTCGTATCCATGTGATAGCCGTCGTAATACGATCCTTGGATGCTTGAAATTTCGGCATCCACTTCCTGACCACGAGATAATGTCCCGAGACCACCCATGGTCCTTCTGTTAAGATGAACGACGCTTTCTCTTTGTCCATCAATTTTAGGATAAAGCAACCATGTCCGAGGTCTACCAACTCAAATGCTCCTTTTAGATTCCATAGCTTGTCAATGCGAGTAGAAAGTAGGTGGATATTCACACTTCTTCCAAGGATTCGTAGGATGAGCGTATCCTTCCACTCCGCCCTGAGTTCCTCTCGATAATCATCATCGATGACAATTCTTGGGTAGGGGCAATCTTCCGTGGGATCTAGAATCTGTATTTTGTCCAGATTTTCCATGACACTTTCACAAAACTTTGGATCCTCCGTCTGTTGTCCCAGCAAGGAGTCTAGGTACGTGCCCCGCCGTTCACCCGTCGGTGTCTGCCTCTCGTGCATATCTATATCTTCAGCCGGCATCTTTGAGGTCCCAACCCCGTTCGCCGCCTTGAACTTTTTGGTACTTCTTCTCATTTGGTCGAATTTCTCGCTAGAGAGAGGCGGAAAGGATTCTCTCCCTAGAGCCATGATGCTTATTACTTCTGTTATTACACTTCTAGCAACTTTAACTTTTATTTTAAATTTTCTGTAAATAAAAGAATTTTAACTTTATTTTAGCTTCTCCGTGAATAAAATGAGTTTGCGAACGCCCTAAGAAGAAAATAAAAATGGATTTGAACCGATCCCTATTGATATGAATTACTCAGAAATGAATCCTATGGGATCCCGAGGCCAAATAATAAACTTCCAAACCCTAAAAAGTGATTAAAAGAAAACAAAAATATGGAGACACCAGTGTTTTCAAAAGCGGACCGGACCGGCCGGTCCGACCGGTTCAACTGGTGACCGGCAGGCAGTCCGGTCCGATTGACCATATTAAACCAGTTGTGACCGGACCAGTCGAGAACCGGTAAAACCGGCTGGTTAATCGGCGGTTTTGTCTCCGCTAACTGGACCGGATCGCCGGTTCCAACTTTCTCTCTCTCTCCTTTTTTTTTTTGAATCTCGCGGATGAATTTGATTTTCTTTCCGTCGGCCTCCGTCATCTTCTTCTCAAATCTATGTTGGCTTTTTCTCTGGTTGCGGCAAAGAAAATGGGAGGAGAAGGAATTGGTTGAGGGTCAAATCTATGTTGGCTTTTTCTCTGATTGGAATAATTAACATACTGGTGAAATGCAATGGGATGCTTTGATTCCTCTTAATCAGAAATGAAAAGAAAGAGCAGCAGAAGCGAGCAAGTCGCTGACATCAAAAAGCAGACTCCTGCACTTTCATTCTCGCCGCCGCAGCTAGAGAAGCCACCTTCAATGTAGAGATTCCAAACTTCCAAAGTTTAAAGGTGAAATTGTTTTGGGCTGGGCTTTTTTAGGGCTTCAGTAATTATTTTGAGATGGGTTGGATTTTATGGTAAATAATTAATATTGGTATGATGAGAGAAAAATATTTTTGTATCTAAATATTGAAAATATAAATTTATTTATGTTTATAATATTATAAATAATTAATAAAATAATAATTATTTATTTATTACATCATACCGGTTCGACCGGTGGTTGAACCGATCGAACCGGTTGAACCGGTAACCAGTAAGCCTTCCGCTTCGACCTCCGGTCCGCTTTTGAAAACATTGGTGAGCACCACTGTCAGAACAGCATCGCTGATCCTTGGATCATGCACCTCTGTACTTTGATTTGGCTTTGGATGATCTATATATGAGGAGGAGGCCTCGGTAAAAACTCCTTTCCCAAAAAAAAAAAAAAAAATCTTTTGAAAAAATAATTGTTCAAAATCGCAGTTGAACAATAATCATTTTAGGAATTCGGAGAACACTCATAAGCATGCGAAGTAACAATAAAATAAAAATTAATTAATTAAGTTTAATAATTGATTCTGTAGAGACTACTGATAGAATATTCAACATTTCAGGGCTTCTTAATAGAAATTCTAACTATTTTAATTGTATGAAAATTTTAATATTTTCAATGAAATGTGTAATAGTTTAAAAATGACCGAACATTTTATCACTGACATTCCTAACTTTGAAGTGGTTTACTTCAATATTTTACGACGAGTAACTCATTATAAATTATTTACTTTGACTTGCGTTTGACCTACGGTTCAAGAGAAAGTCGGTGAGATTTGATGGAATAAATTTGGAAAATTTGTTGTCTCCAAATGCTATAGCTAATCTACCTACTCTTGCCCACTTTGAGCAAATGACTTTAGTATCCCAAAGTTTTTTTTATTACATGACTCTCACTATATTGGGAAGAAAAACAATTCCATTATTGTCAGGCATAAGGGAATAAGTTAGGGAAATTTTTGTCTCCAAATGCTAATTTAGCTGTTTCTTGCCCGCTTTGAGCAAATGACTTTACTATCCCAAGTTTCTCTTTATTACATAGCTGCCATTGTATTGGGGAGAAAAACAATTCCATTCTCACGTATAACAAAAAAAGATAAATTGAATATTTTACAAATAATCTATTACTAAAGTGCATATTGAAGTAAACAAGGATTACAATTTACAACATGTCCCGATCAACAAATCACAAATAATTAATGTAAACAAGTTAATTTTTGACTTTTGAATAATTAGCTCAATTTTTATATTTTATCGACCAAAACTTGTTGGTTTACCAATTACCAACGAGTGAAGTAAACTACTTCTTTATGAATAGAGTGATTATGCCTCTTCTAGTGCTAAAATATATAATGTTTTAAATGGAATTTTATTGATTATGATAAAATATATATATAAGTTTTTTCTGTAAATGAAAATATACAATGAGTGAATTAGAGGTGCGTTTTATAATAATAAATGATTCTGTATCTATTGATTTGAAGCTCGAATCGTAATCTAAATCTAAACAAGATTGAAGGAAAGGAGAGTAGAAATATTGAGGGAATAGGGCAAGATTTGAACTTGAATTTGGAATGTTTTGAGCCTAGGTGAGCTCAAACTAGTTTGAGCCGATATAACATCTTTTTATATTTTGTTCCTGGCCTACGAGTAAAATACCATTTTATTTTTTTTTTCCACCAAAAAGATAAATATATAACTTTAGGAAGCGTTTCGTAGCAGAAATGAATTTATTTCACTCAATTGACTTTGAGCTAAAAAAACTATAATTAGAAGAAATAACATCAAATAATTCCCTATTTGGTAATAGTAATTAACATTAATATCAGTTAGTCGTCTTTATATCTTATTTTTGGTAGGGCAAATTAAGTCACATTACATAATATTTTATCATAATGTTCCCAAGTATCTCACTTTTTGAGCTTGAAATAAATGACGTTATCATCTTTGAAGGAGGGCAACATGTAAAAGAAAAAAAATCAAACAGTGAAAAGGAACGTGGAAGCGCGCAGTATGCCTTGTTTTAGGATTCATTTTAAAACTTAATCTCTAAACAGTGAGGGTTTTTGCGGGCCAGAGATTAATTGAGCTAAATCCAAATGAATTAGTGACGGTTACCAAACAGAAAGTTAACTGAGCTTGAAATACCTAATAGGTCAACTCTTGAAACCCTAATTGGACCCCCCAAAAAAGATCCAGCCACTGCCAGTTCTCCAATCTCCACCACCGTAGTTTTCACTCTCCAACACCCAAATGTCCGCACCTTCATATCCAGACGAACGAACTAAAGAAATTGTTTGAGCGCGGCTTGATTGGCTTGGTTTTTTCATTCAGGTAAACTCCCTTCCCTGATTATTTTTAATTGCGGGACCTCTCCCAACGTAGATTTTTACATCTACAATATTCAAACCCGAAATTCTGCTTAAGTGAACTCAAGTCCCTATCCACTTGAGTCAACTGGGTGGTTATGAGAATTATTAATAACACTTTTTTCTTCTATAAGTTGACTTCACTCACAAATACATTTACACGTGCCACTTCACTTGAGGGGAAAGAATCATAAAATAACCAAGAAGGCTCACTAGTTCAAACGAGACATGAGAATTAAAATTGAAGAAACAAAGCTTCATATGTAGCTGTAAATGCTCGACTATCACTAATTTCAATTTCACTAATTCTTTTTCAGTTGGAACTCCAGCGGTGCTAATTGTACCTCTTCAAGCACATCAATCAAGGTACCGAAAAGTGAACTAGTCATATGTGAATCAATATTAGGCAACAGCAATGAGGTGAACTATGTCAGACAAACTAATAATGTCGCCTCTAATTTACCATTATTCATTCTTTGAGTCAAGAAATAAAACTTCCCCAACCTTAGCGGATAAAAAATAGCAAGAAAATCACCCCGTAAGAGGAAAAATAAAAAATTTAGATATCAATGTATGACCAAACTAAGTTTTTCTGTAATCTATCATTTAGCCGATGTATTAGATACATTGTAATCACCTTAATGTTCAAATACTAGAAAAGCCAAAAGTAGTAGCGCTATATCTTCAGTGCCTTCCATTAATTTTCTGAATTATTTCTTGAAAACATGTGCTCATTATTCTTTCCTTCCTTCAAGACGTTGCTACTTAGCTTGTGTTTCCTGAGCTCCACGTATTTGCCAGAGTTTTCAACATTAAAGGCAAATGCAAATGCAATGGATGCATCCATATTTGGAACTTCATTGAAGCAACAAAATTCCACATTAAGATAAACAAAAGACAAGTATGTGAAAATTAGCCTGTTAAGATTACAGCGGCGTCACCTTAACAATGTTTCTCATTCAACTTAACGAAGTTGTGATAGTTGATGTAGGCTAAAAAATGATTCTTATGCAATAATATTAGGAATGACAAAAATGAGTGGTGAGACAAAGTAGAGAGGAGAAATGATTATCAACAGAACTTAATTAAGGAAAGAGCATAGGCAGCAAAAGAATCTTTTTCCATAGAAACCTCTTGATGAAGAAGTCCAGGAACTTGAGAACAATATTGTGCCGAAGTTCAAATCTTTCTACATTCTGAAAACGTGAAATTTCATATGTCATATTGAAGCTAGGCATACGTCTTTTACACTTACTCAAAAAAGTGATAGAACAACAATGGTTAGATGCCAAGAGAGTAGACACTAGCCATTCATCACAGTAAGATCATAAGACGCGAAACACTCTAATTGCAACGCCACCAAGAACACATGTGGACCAAGGAGTTTGTCACATATGCTCCTAGGACAAAGTCCTAAACATCTGACCATATATAGTAGATAATAAGATAATAGTGCTTACACTTCCAAATAGCAAATCTATTTGTTGTATTAGATTGAAAATCCATGTAGTTTACCAACAAGTAAGACCTATTTGAGAATAATCCAGCATATTGGTTTCTTGTAATTTTCTTATTTTGATCCATACGGTCATCTACTATTGGAATACAGGAAAACGTATAACCCAAACATGCATGCTTAAATTTTTAACACACATAAAGAAATACACAGTTACTCTTGAAGAAGCAGATGGATTGAACTGTGTTCTTTGCTAGGGTTTGCTATTCTTAAGCTTGTCGATTAGACTTTAATCCTCATGCCATGACTGCAACCTAATTCGGTTTTTTCTCTTTTGTTGTTGCAGGTTTTCTGTTCATGAGGCCCTTTTTGTATTTTCTGATCATTTCTTTTTTGTTTTCTGGTCAGTGGTCTAAATTTGTTACTGTATCTCAACTCAATCTAAAGAAATAAATCAAAAAAGGTGTTTTTATAGAATTATTAAAAGCAGGAAATTATAATCAGTTATAAGGCATATCAAAACTTAGTTAAAACATTCAAATTTCTCATGCACTCGGTACACAAAGCTCTTTCTTTTTGGAATGACAGATTTTTTGTTCTCTATTAGATTTATGAATTCAGGATTTAATTTTCAAGAATTAATTTACTCTTTCAAATTTCTGAGTTCCACATCTAATTTTATTATTTTTTTTTGAAAGAAAAGACGAAGCATAGCTAGAAATAAACAACATCGTACAGCAAACAAGAAAAAACACAATCAGGGAGCACATCGTTCCCGTTACTCCTATCTAAAAAGCTAGTCGCGCCAACTTATGTGAAACTCGGTTTCCTTAGCGCCTAACAAAGGAAAATTCCGTCTCCAAAAATATTGTCACGAATATCAGATGAGTGGACCAATAAAAGAGAGATTCGTATCAGTAGACTGAAGTTTCCTAATTAGACTTAAACAATCGCTCTCGAAAATTACTCTACTATGACGATTAGTCTTGGCGCACTCAATCGCCTCCTTCATCGCCATCGCCTCCACAGCTTCCGGCTCAACCACCCCTTCCTGACGAACACTCTTCCAGCCAACGCAGTTCCCTATATGATCTCGTGCCACTATTCCAGAGCCTATATTATTCCAGTGTTCAAATACAGCACCATCTATATTCACCTTTATCTCCCCTTCCAATGGAGCATGCCATCTGTTGGGAAGTTGTTGATCATATAAAATTAATGTGGCCCTTTCCCTATTCAGTTCTGCATCATACACCAACTTGGCACACTCAATCATTTTTGGGAAAAAGACAAAATCAGGATACCAACTGACCCTCACTAGCATTTTCGGGACACTTCATTTTCCGGTGACAAAAAGGTCCACTAACTCAAAAAATCTAGCGAAAATAGGACAGCGCTCGCCGGAATTTGACTTTGACCACCGGAAATTGCTGACATTGGCAAACATTACTGATGTGGATGCTGAGATGATATCCACGTCAATTAAAATGAAGAAGTACATTACAGATGGCGGCTGACGTGTCCGGACCCACCAACAACCATCAACACAACATCTACAAGTCTGATTTGGTACGTCTTACACCCTCTTAAATATACAATTCAAAATGTATATTTGAATTCAAATGTACACCCTCTTAATTAATCATTTTTTAAAAAACACATAAATATACAATTCAAATGCAATATATCTATAAAAGTTATTTTATATATAAAAATACTACACTCTTCTTTCTTCCTCTCACCTCTCTAGAGTAGCAGCGGCACCACCAAGTTCGCCGCCACTTTCGGCCAACTGCCTCCGTCGCCGGTCCCTACCATTTTCTCCGACGACCACCACCATCCAATCACCCCCGCTGAGATTAATCCCCTTTCCGAACACCATCGCCACCTTTCCCATTCCTGCTATCTCTCTCTCCCTCAACACAGCAATGCAACCGACTGCCTCTTTGCCGGAAAATGCTTCGGACAGCCATGGATTACGGCAGAAACACGGATTGCTGCGCATCGCCATGGATTCAGCCACCTCCTTTCTCCGGACGATTCACGGCACCGAGTCACCGTTGACACCACCTGCCGATTCTGCATCACCATCTCTCCATTTCAGAACCACCCATCGCCACAGATCCGGCTGTTTTCCTCTCATCCTCCTCGCACCGCCAGCGAGCCGGTGTGGCGCCGCCAACCCATCTCTTCGCTTTCAGTAGAGGCGTCGACATTCCCTCTCTTTCGTTCCAGATCTGAGCAGGACCGGAGTTTCCCCTTCTCCAGCGACCTCCTTGTACAGCCATCGCCTCACACGCCACCCTCCACCACCACTCAGCCACCGGTCTCGGAATCATCGCCTCTCCACTCTCTTTCACCTCTCGATCCAACAGTTTCGCCGGCCAGATTCTCCGCACCGGCGGGTCACGGATCTGACAACCACCAGCAACTTCCATCAACGCCACCAGCCGCCGCCAGAGGCTCAGTCGCCCTCTTCCCCTCAAGTGTAATCTTTTCCCCTTTTTCTATTTAATTGAACAGTTTGTGTAATTAACTTCAATGTAAATTAGTTGATTATTGAATTGTGAAATGTTAAGCAAGAATGTTAAGCAGAATAATGTGGTGCATTTATTTCCCAAGATTTAATGGATTTATAGCTACACTAAAGTCTACTCACATATATCTCACAAAATAGGCATTTAATTTTCATTTTTTTTGGTGAAATTACACGTCCGCGTCCATGTGTCAAAGATGGGTTCCAACTCAGCAAAATTTGTCTAGTCAGCAAATTCCGGCGAGCGCTGTCCTATTTTCGCTAGATTTTTTGAGTTAGTGGACCTTTTTGTTACCGGAAAATGAAATGTCCCGAAAATGCTAGTGAGGGTCAGTTAGTATCCTGATTTTGTCTTTTTCCCATCATTTTTTCAGGATCCTCATAGCCATCTTCCGCCCATTTTTTATTTCTGCACTTCCACAACATCCAAGCATAAACCACAAATTCAGCTCCATTCTCATTGTCCAGATTACCTAATACACTTCGCACCCAACCTTCAGTACAATCATGCCAACCAGAAACAACCCCCCACAGCAAGTTCGACAATGCCCAGAATTGTCTATTAGCAACTGAGCAAAGAAGGAAAGCATGTTTTGTGTCCTCATTCTCTGCACCACACCAAGGACAACCGACATCCATAGAACAACGGCGACGCCGTAGATTCACTCCCGTGGGCAGGCTATCCAAGAATAAACGCCAAAAGAATACTTTGATTTTCGGCGCTACACGTAGCTTCCAAATGAAACTCCAGTCTATAGAAGTGGACGATTGAGCAAGAGAATAATTTGGACGTGCAAGATTTCGAGCAATATCATATGCTGACTTCACCGTGAACCTACCTGATTGTGTGAAGTGCCACACTCTCTTGTCAAAATTACTCATATCCCCTAATGGAATGGAAAGAATCGCCTCTGCGTTACGAGGGTGGAATCTACCACATATCAGCTCCCGGTCCCATTTGCCGTTGATGTTTATGAGTTGACACAAGTACATAAGGCTCCCGTGATCACTCGACCAGACTAACGGCTTGAAAGAATAAGGCCTAGGGATCCATTTGTCTTCCGAACTATTAATACATGCGCCATTACCAACTCGCCATTTCACACCAGCCTCCAAAACTTCACGAGCCTGCAAGATGCTGCGCCAAGTCAATGAAGGCCTATTCCCAATCCTAGCCTCGAAAAAGTTTCCATCTACAAAGTAGTAGCCCGAAGTAGTCTTGAGAGAAGATTGTTTGGTTCCGTAACTAGCCTCCAACCCTGTTTCGCAAGAAGGGACAAATTGAACGCCCTTAGATCCCGAAAACCCTTCCACCATTCTTCTTTGACTCACATTCTTCCGCAATTAATTCCAGTGCATTTTATTATCCGTTTTGCCGCTCCACCAATATCCTGCCATCATCGAAGATATTTCCTTCAAAAGTGTTTCCGGTAGCTTAAAACAACTCATGGCGTAGGCCGGGATGGCCTGCAGAACTGCTTTTGATCCACACTTTCTCCCGAAGATTGGCAAACACTTCTCTTTTTGACGCCCCGACCATTGCTGGCAAACCTAAGTATTTATCATGTTTCTCTTTCACCTACCAAGTTTCGAAGCCAATAGATTCTTTGCTTCTACCCCCACATTCGGACTAAACACCACGGTAGACTTCTCATAATTAACCAACTGACCAGAAACCCTCCCATAGTTATGAAGGATTTCCAAAATCCCCTCGACTGCTGCCACTGTCGCCTCGCTAAACACCACCATTGTATCATCTGCAAATAACAAATGACTAATGAGAGATAACAGGCTCCTCCTTGCAAATCCGAATGCCTTTCATTCGTGTTTCCTGCTCAAATAAAACACTAAGAACTTCCGCACAAAGTAAGAAAAGATAAGGGGAGAGGGGTCTCCTTGTCTCAACCGACGCGCTCGGAATGCAATTCCCAAAACAAATACCATTAAGCACAAAGGAATAGTCGATAGATGATATACAACTCATAATCAATTAAACAAAATCACCACTAAACCCTAACCTCAGCATAACATGTTCTAGAAAAGGCCATTCCACACGATCATAAATTTTACTCATATCCAATTTGAGAGCCAAAAAACCTTCTTTGCCCTCATGATTAACCTCGAAAGCACATAAAACATTATTTGTTATTAGCCTTCCCGGAACAAAAGCGCTTTGAGTTGGTGAAATAACAGATTTTAAAATTTGTTTGAGCAGATTAGAAATAGCTTTCGAGGCGATTTTATACATAATTCTGCACAGGCTAATCGGACGCAAGTGGGACATGGTAGTAGGCTCATCGCATTTAGGAATCAAGACAATACTCGTATGCATTTGTCAAAGCGTCCGCAATTAAGAAATTCAAGGGTACACTCCACTATATCTTTGCGAATAAATTGCCAAAATTTTTGAAAAAAGAGAGGAGGCATACCATTAGCATTAGGCTCGGGGGCCTTAAGTGGAAACATGGATTTCAGAGCCTTGTCGATTTCCAGTGCGGTATACGGGGTAAGCGGCCGGTCATTCATCTCCTGAGTTACCTTCCGTGGCACTGTCTCAATTACAAGGTCAATCTCATCAAAGGATCTCAAATCAGAAGTGAATATGTCATTAAAATAATTCTGCACAATGTTGCGTAGCTCCTGTGGCCGTCGACGCTCCACCCCCTCTCCATCCACTAGCTTTGTAATTTTATTTCTCTTATCTAATTTTCAAGAATTTATGAATTTTGGATCTAATTTTCAAAAATTCATTCTTTTTTCAACTTCTTTCGTTATATGAATTAGGGATTTGACTTCTGAATTCATATGTGGTATTTATGAATTATGTTAGTTGTTTTCTTTTCTATCTTGTGAAATGGGAGACAAAATCCCCAAAATGTTTTAGTATCAATAATCAACTATATATAATTAATCAAAAGACCTAATTCATCGCCAAAAGCATTTAAAAAATCTCGAAAGCATGATTCATTATCATTCATCAAGTACATGTATTGATTCCAAAAGCATGCAAAGAAATCCTAAAACCATGTTTTGATATCGTTCTTCAACTACATTAATGGTCTAATTCTATTCCAAATGGTCAAAATTCACATAAGGGTAAGAACACAACTCCAATGTCAATTTTGGGATTTCCTAAAACCCATTTACTAGTAATTATGTTCCCACTCAATAACATATCATTATAATTGAATTTAGCACAATGGCGATCTAATTTAGTAAATAATTTGCAATTCTTGTATCTTTCACATCCTTACCTGTTTTTCAAGGGGTAAGGTTTGTTCCTTGTTTATAATCAATTAATTTCAAAAAAAAAAAAAATGTCATGAAGGGGTAAGGTTTGTTCCTTGTTTATAATCACTCCGGCCTTGATGTCAATTTGGAAATACCTGTTTTTCTTAATATGTCTTTCTCCTCCCTCCAATTTTGACGTTGCACCTGTCCATTCGACATACTCAATAGGAGTTTGAGCTTTAGCTAAATCCTCTCGGGTGACAAGCGCTCTAATATTATTACTCCCTCATTAAAGATGTCGGAGATTAGAACTCTTTTCTGTACATAAAAAGAATTAGTTTTGTTATAAAATTTGACTTTCAATTTGTATGTATAAAATTCGTATTAATATCTAGGAAAAATTACATTTAACTACCTTGTATTTAGGCTTAATTACAATCTAGTCCACGATTTTTAAAAAATTACATTTTAGTCCCTATAATTTTATTTGATATGAAGTCCCTTAACAGAATTTGTAAAAGTACATTTATGCCTTTGACGGTTTTATGAGTGTTACATTGAATATATGACCAGAATTACAAAACCATCCCTAAAGTTTACAAAAAATAACAAAACGATCCCTACAAAATATGATTTTAACAACAAATCAAGGGCATTTTGGGAATGACATAACGGAACCCTAGGGACCACAAACAGTTTTCAAATGTTAGGGACTAATTTGTAATTTTTTTAAAAATCGTGGATTAGGTTGTAATTAGGCCTAAATGTAGGGTAGTCAGATGTAATTTTCTAAATATTTGAGTTTAATTATCAGTCATGAGCTAGAATTTTCTGGAACTTTAGTAAGTTTGAGCAATCTATATCCATATTTGGTATTCAACGACGTTTTACAGCAGGTGGAGAAGGACATGGATTACTTTGTTCGGTTAAAAGCGGACGTCGGTCCTTAGAAGACGAGCAGTGTAGAAACACGTTTCCTTGAGAAATCAATGATGCAAGTGATGACTTCAGTTTCCATGCATAATACCCAATTGCCCATCTTGCATTCTTGCTTCTATGAAGTGGTAGAAAATAACGCTTGCACAAATAGAAAAATAATACAAGATTTTAAAAAATTGGGGATATTATCATCGATTCACTTTTTTTATTATTTAAAAAAATAACACGATAAATGGGGAGCATAACGGGTAATTTATAAAATTTTGACATATTCTATTAATTTTTGACGAAAAAATTTAATATTGGGAATTAAGTGTAATTTTAAAACTCCTCAATGGGTGTATGTGTAATATTTTGATTAAGAGGGTCACCGGTTATAATTTACTATACTTACCTGGGGTCTTGATGTAATTAATCCTTATTATTATTATTATTATTATTATTATTATTATTATTATTATTATTATTATTATTATTATTATTATTATTCTCCGAGAATGAAAGAACATTTTATTTCGGATGCCACTTAACCGAATTCAATCAATCATAATTTACCATCAACTACACCATAAATATAAAACATTTATCTCTTATTAGATTGATTTGGCTAAACCAAATTTGAGTTAAAATTACTTATGCGTTGGTTGTTTCCATTATTGATGTTATTTGTTTGAAGCAAAATTCTTGTATACTAGTGTGTCTTAAACTAATATTAGTTCTTTTTGGTATCAATCAGGTTCATTCTCCAGTGTGTTTTACTGATTACCCTCTCAGCTATGATAACCATCTATAATCAAGAAAATTGTTCATTACATTTACAACTCAACAACAAAGAATTTTTGCTGTAATTTATACAAGAAAAGTGCTATCTTTTCTACAAAAAATAAGCGCTCATGCAACCATAACAATTCTATAAATCTGAGGCCACCCACAAACTAGAAAAACAAACAACCAACATAGCAACACCAGTTTTAACTTCCATTAATCAATTTGCATATGAACTCATTTTTCAACTCTTTCTCATATCATCTGTACAGCACCACCACATCAAATTCACAAAACACCAAAAAACAAAACAAAACAAGCTCAAAACTTTAGCAATATAACTTATCCATAAAAAAAGAACATTACTATTCTCCTCCCATACCTAAAACAGGACACATTCACACATTCATGCATCTTTAGCAGCTGCCTTCACTAGTGGTTTGCAAGAACTCTCACACACATCTAACTGCTCCTCTTCTCCAAGCTCCTCCACTAATCTCAACAACTTCTCAACTATTTCCCCTGCATTAGGCCTCGCCAACGGATCGTCCTCCAAGCACGATCGCGCGAGATTAGCCAACGCTACGGCTCCATTGAACGAGTAACTCTCCCCCAATGCACCATCTATCCACACCCTTAGCTCCTCTGCATCATCCGACCCCAAAATACGCTTTATTTCATCACACAGCCTGATCGACTCCCCGTTTTCGCTCTCATCATCTTGTTTTACCGGAGGTTTTCCGGACAAAACCTCTAGTAAAACGACTCCATAAGCAAAGATGTCGATGCTAGGTGAAATTTCACCCGAGTTTACGTATTCGGGAGCTAAGTACCCTTCATCCCACAGTTCTTGATTCCTGTCTCGAAAACACTTGGACATCCCAAAATCACCAAGTTTTGCACTGAAGTCTTCGTCGAGGAACACGTTTCGACTCTTGATGCTCGTGTGGACGTAACACGGGCTCATGATGAGGTGCATGTGTTGTAATGCTGATGCCACATCTAGACAAATTTTCACCTTTTGACCCCATGTCAAGAAACAGCTGCAAGAAGCTATAAAATGGCTCTTTATTGCTAAGCCTCCATGAATCCAATCC
>JBBMKE010076820.1:0-17508 GCA_037834125.1 Lippia alba | reverse complement strand
CGTCTTCTGCCGTATCTTCATCACTCCAGCCGGCCACCCCAATCTCCGACGTCTTGCCACCGACAGGATCTCCTCTCCTACCATCGCTGTCTCTCCAAGCATCATCGCCGCAACCTCCGCCACCCATCGCCTACTGTGGAGTGAAGCAGCAGCGCCGGCGGCGTGAATCCAGGCAACGACGGGATGGCCTTTAAGGCCATCCTTCGGTGACGGAATCTTGGGGTTTCAACTAAATTCGACGATGCGAGTCTATTGGTGACACTCCCGTCACCTGAAACCAACCCGAAAGCCGGCGACGATGAAGCAACGGAGGCGTGCCACTCTTCACTGCGGCGATCGATTTCCGGTGAAATTTTCCGCCAACCAACATATGCATTTCGAAGTTCTCATCACGGGTAAACTAATGCAATTTATGGATTTGAATTTCGTTGAGCGGTTTGAGATTAATTGCGATTTCAATTTTTTGAGGGTTTTGTGTTATTTGAAATTGGAAATAAATGGCTTGGAATTTTCAGAAACCAATTGGATATATGGAATAAGCACGAGGAGTACATTCAGAATTAATTTTAGAAAATTTTTTCGGCAACCTTCCGGCAGTCGGCGGCGGTCGGCGGTGGAAGGGGAGGTTTGCTGGCTGCTCAGTCATTATATAAATATATGTATATAATAGAGGGCAAAATAGTCATTTTACATGAAAAAGTGGAAAAAAACTCATTCTTAGTCACAGTCAACGCGAGTGAGACTCACATTCTTGTTTCAGGGTTTTTCGTAGACACTTTAAAAAATATAGGGTTTTTTAGAGTACTTTTTTTTGTCGGGGTTTTTCTTGCTACTTTCATATTACACAGGGGAGTTGGACGACTTTTCTCTGTATGGCTCAATCAGCCAAAAATAAGAACAATTTTAATTTTATTGTTCAGTTTTACTAATCATTTAAAATTTGAAAAAGAAAAATAAGGATTCGGTGCGATATTTGTCAAATGTTCCACATCGATCCAGATTTCTATGTGTCTGTTGGAGAATTTACCACGAAGCGGGTTATGCAAGTGTGACGCCCAAACGTAGGCCATCCACATCCCCCGCACCTAAGCCCGGATTCACATGTGAGATGGAAGCCCACACATGGACCCAAACCTAAGCGAACGGGGACTCACACACACACACACACACACATAGCTAAGCGGGGCTAGACAAAACAGAGCGCGCAAACAAAAGGAAACAAAGTGCGGAAGCAATACCAAGATCATCAAACATAAGTCTCAAGTGCAAGCTCGACACGAGCAAAAGTAAACAATGCCCACGGGGCCGAATCAACAATATCAATAGCTCCAATACAAACCAAATGAGTATATAAGTATCTCAAGACAAAAGTAAAGATGCATGAACTCGATCTAGACAAGCTAGCACGACTCGAAGACGCACATCCCCGCCTAGCAACGAACAACCTGCACTAAGGTGGGAAAGGAAAGGGGTCAGTCTTAACAACTCGACTGAGTGAAGGGGGCTAACGCACACTAACACTATAATACGTATAAAGCAAAGCAAATAGATTCAAATGGGGCCGATTATGAACCGAACTAGGGTTTTACAAACCAAAACTTATTTCAAAGGATACATATAATAAAAAGGCACCTATCTCAATTCATAACAACCAATACAAAAGAAACGCGTCCGGCGTGTTCGAACTTCCACCATCTACCAATAGATTCAAACAAAGAATTCACAACTTCAATCCATCATCACACATTTGCGATCGAGAGTCAAACCCTTTCCACCACAAATAGATTCAAATACATGCGGGGTAGCTAACCCACGCCATGCCTTCCCCAGTTTTTACATCGAGGGCTCAAAACATCTCGCCTTCTCCCATCTCCAAGAGTCGAACGCAAATGATTCAAATTGAATGTGTACAGAGGTTATAACCGGCAACCCCAATGGTTGTCCCGGGTCTCTCTTACCCACACTCCAAGGGCCCGGATTCAAATACTTACCAAACTCCCATATTTCAGGGCCAATCACGCTAGATTCAAAGGAAACGAACCAAAAGGGGATTCAAAACCAAAGCTTACATATACTCGTACATATACCGGTTTTCAAAGATCAAGGGGGATCCACAAGATCAACAACATATCATAAACACCCATATTTAGCTATAGGTATAATATATTCACATGCGGGGCATGAAAACATCACATTAAGGCCATAGGATTCATAACTACACAACCTAAACCCTCACCTTGTAGCAAAAACATAGGAAACTGGAACAAGAGAAAGCGGACAACTCTTAAACCTCAGGCTCGTTAACGTCCAGAATAGGCTCTGAAACAAAGAGGATGCACAACCCAAGACTTAGACTCAAAATGATACCAATTACGACGTACGGTAATGCAAATGTAAGGAATGGATGCATATGAGAGCAATTAAGTATCACTTAGGTTCAAGGATTCAAATAAATGAACCAAACAAATCCATATCAAGAACTTCAATTACACATAAGTATGCAATTAATCATGCTCAAGAAGTCATAAACAAAGCAAAGAAATGAACAAGAGAAACAAGGAACGAAGAAAGAAACATATAAGCACAAACTGGGGTGGGTAACACCCGCAAGCATAAAACAGGTAACACCTGTTACCAGGGGTAAGGGGTGTTACCCCAAAATCAGTGTAACGCGGGTAACACCCGTTACCTGGTACAGGGGTTTTCAAAACAGGGGTAACGCCTATACAAACAGCGGTAACGTTCGTTACCCCGTAGCTGGGTAGAATTTTGAAGAAAAACATGCTTGCTCGAGCTTGTAACCCCAAACCACGAAGCACAAGACCAAAGGCAACACACGAGGGTATGAAAATGCATCAAAACTCAGCATATAACATCTCCCAAGCTCATGCAAATCAAAATCCAAGCTCTAAAGTCCAAAATGAGCAAACCCACATGAATGAATTCAAATTTCAAATGCAATAAATGTCATGAATGCAATCCACCCACCAATTCCATGAACCAAATGCAACATAATGATCACATAGAGCATATAGGGAGTCACAATTCATGCCAATCAATCAAGAATCAATTTTCCCCAAATTTGGTCCAAAACCCTATCAAACACCCACATGCTAAAACTCAACCCAAAACCCCAAAAAAAGAAAATACAATCGGCAGAAAGTTAAAGGAGACCACAAGGATTCTGGAACTTACTTCGGTTCGAAAAATGATAAGAAAACAAGATGGAAATATCTTGGGAAGCTTGGAGAAACTTGAAGCTCTTCCTTCTTCTCTCTCAAGAAATTTTGAAGTGTTAGGTGAAATGAATGAGAAACATGGGTTCAAGAAAATAAGGCTTTGGGTCTGGTTCGGTTTACTTAGTTTGGTTCGGTTCAAGGCTTTGCCGGTTCAATGTCTTGGTTCAAGGCTCACATGGTTCAATCCCAAAATGCTCATAATCTCCAAAATACATTTTAAATTTAAAAGTGCAGTTAAGTCAGATAATTTACATAATTTCATCCTAAGCGCAAATAAGGATCAAACTACATAGTTTACCTAACCGATTTGGAACGGGATGTCACAGCAAGCTTCTGGTAGATTTTTCGACAGGTCTATCTATTTGGGGTCAAATAGTACATAAAGTTGCGTACTTTTAAATTTATGTGCTATTTTTTTTACCGGAAAATTTTTTGTGCCAAAATTGTGAATTAGGGTGAATTGGTATACCAAAATTGCAATTTTCTTCTCAGTAAAATAACTTATTGAGGCATTTTAAGTGTCCCAAAACTTTATATAACACCAATATATGCAACATTTATATTAAGTGTCCCTAAAACTAAAAGTGTCCCAATATATACAATATAAGAATGCTTTCTTGTGTCCCAATAACCAAATTTTGTTGTAGCGACCTCATTCCATCATATCAATCATGTTGTTATAGTCTTTTTTTTTTTTTTTTGGTAAGGGGTTATAGTCAAAGTTTTTTCCCTTTTCTTTAATAGCAGCAAATTGAAATATTAAAACTATGAAAAATGTTACAAAAGTTTCTTGGTGCTTTGGTTATTCTAACAAAATGAGCTATGAATATAAGTTACACAACAAAATAATCCTTCAAGGAATTTTGTTCATTTAATAAATAAAAATTACCGGAACTTTAACGAAAAAGAAGGACTTCAAACGATATATTTTTTCTAGGGACTAATATGTAATTTCTAAAAGTGTAGAATGTAATTTATAAGTAGGCACAAATTGTAAAAATCTATAACTTATATTTTTTCGAAATTTAATCCTTTTTGATATCATGTTTTCTATTTTGTCCTCCAATTCATTTTTTATTTTTATTTTTTTGCAATTTTTGTCATATTTCAGCTCGAATCGCCACATGTCTCCAGTTTGGGCCAAATTTAAGAATTATTTTAGTTGAGTCATCCAATTTAAATATTGGAGAATTAGCCAAGTTATCCCTGTTGAAATTGAATAATAACAAGGGATAAAAATTTTAACATCCTATACTTTGGCTGTTTTTACACTTTGCCTCCCTAACTATAAAAAGTCTGCGTTTGTATCCTATACTATTGTTTTGTAACAAATTGCAACTTGGTTCCAATGGATGTGTGACATGTACCTTAAATTTCTGCCACATGTCACATGATGAGTGGAACCAGGTTGTAATTTGTTACAAAATAATAGTTTAGAATGCAAACGCATACTTTTTATAGTCTGGGATAAAAGTGTAAAACGGCAATAATACAGGATGTTAAATTTTTTTTTTAATCCCTAATAACAATCCATACCCCAACTAAACACTTTTCATCACTGTTCATTGAGGTCTTCACCACCGTCGAGATTCTGAGATCACCATCGTCCACCACTGCCGACCACTACCGCTCACCGCCGACAAGTTTTGAAAAAGTTTTTGGAGAGTTAATCATCAACCACATTTGAGGAGAAACTTTTACTAGTTAACTCCCACTCCCCCACTTGTCCACATCGTCAGCTGCAATGGTAAGGTCTAGAAAGAAGGTACGTCGCGCCCAACCTATCCAAGTTATTTTTCTTCCATAAACTATTTGAAATTCAAGTTGTTTCCAGTCGACTCCCGAATTTACTTGGCAATCATTTTAACTCAACAAACAAAGGTTTCAATATTTTGTTAAATTTTGCCTTTTCCCGTTTCATTTGCCGCATGCATCGGAAGTCTTGTTCTTTAATTGAATATTGAACTGAATTATTTTGGATAGATGGCTCGCTCATTGTCGAAGGCGCCATTAAAGATTCTTCCTTTCTCGACTGAAACAAGCAAGGGAAATAGAAAATTTTCAGATGTAAATATCCATGAAGATGATAGGTTGAGACTTTAAAGAAACGTGTGATTTCCATTTTGCATCAGTGTGTCCCCGAGAAATTCAGTGATTTTATTTCGAAGATTCAAACCCAAATGTCTACAGGGCAACTTGAAGCTATTAAAAAATCTCCAATTTGTTATTTGTTGGGAGCACCGTGCCAAAAGGGGAGCATTAACAATGTTGGTTTCTTGTTGGATTACAACTGTAGCACCAATACATTTAAATTTGGAAGCCAAGAAATTTTATTTTTTCATCAAGAAATTCTACATTGTTACTAGACTACGCCAAGCCAATCATCCTGTCATGCTAGTGGGCAAAAATAATTTGAAAACCTTGAGCAAACATTTTGGCAATAAGGGACACAATATTTCTCGAGTTAACATTCAAAATAAACTGATCAAACTCCTCGGAAGGAGTGATGATGATGGAATTGATGATTCTATAAGGATGTATATTTGTATGTTTTTAATTGTTTGTTGTTCCCGCCTAGCAGTTGGCGAGTGCCTACTTCTCTTCTTTGCTAAGTTGATGATTTGTCCAAGATTGGACAATTAGCATGAAGCCAGTGTACTCATTCGTTTTTGCTCAAAGGTATCCATAAGCATGTTTTTGATAAACATGATTTCGTTGATGGTTGTACTATAGGTTTATTGGTAAGTCCTTGGCTTGGTTTCTATATTGTGCGATTTTATACACATACATATTCGTGTTTATATTATTTTTTATGTTAGACATGGTTTCATGAATAAATTCAGAAGTTCAGAATGTCAAAACGGTTGGTAGCATTCCCTCGCTGGTTTAGGTGGAGTGGGAGTGCGCTACCTAATGTGAAAGAGAGTGCAAGGAAGGCTTTGGAATGTATTACACGATCAGATGTAAAGGGTCGAATGACAATGCAGTAAATGCGGTAGGTGAAAAGCTTACTTGTGTCATAAATGAGGTACCTTATATAGGGTGTGAGAAGAGAGGAATTACTGCATCGACGTGCTATTGCCCAGAGCTGACAGGTGCCCCATTACCCCCAAGCATTTAATGCGTGATCGACCACTCATCCTGGATGAAGATAGTAGGTGAATGAGCGGTAGGCTCGGGATGGGTCGAGACAACTTGGTCAAGCATGTGGGGTTCCTGGTGGTTGAGGTACTGGGTAGTAAAAGTGAGCAGGTTAATTGCGGGGTCAACTTACAGGGTCGAGGCCATCAGCTTGATCGAGGTGACAGATGGGTGCCTATGATTGGGCCATGTGTATAGCGGGTATGAGTCACGTCAACAATTTAGTCCTTTTATTTTATATTTCGTTAGTAGTTTCTCCATTCCGTTCTGGTTCTGTCATAATTTTGTCATAGTTTGTAGGCCAATTTTAGATATAATTACATAAACAATCTCATTGGAAAATTTTTATTACGCTAAACCCCAAAAATTAGGATCCATTAAAAATGTGATGAAGTCAACAAAAAATTTGTGAAAATTCGAAAATACTCTCTTTGACTTTGTTCAATTTTTTATTATCCAATATACCCATGCCGAGGGTTTAATGTAATTTAGTATCTATACTATTATATTAAGCGTTAGGACTTAGTGGTAGATAGTAATCGTTTTGATGTATTCGATTTGGACTTTTTTTAGCTGATTTTTAAAAAACTTTATTTCTTGCATGATCTTTTCTTCTTCTTTTTTTTCCCCCAAAATTTTAAGATTTTTTCTGTTCTTTTAATTTATTTACATATTATTTTTTTAACCCCAATTTTTTTCTCTTTCTTTTCTTTTAATTTATTTACGAATTAATATTATTTCTTAAATTAGATTTTCTCTTGCATCATATTAATCTTTTTCATATTCTTTTGTCCTTCTTTTTAATACTTTTTATTTTTTATTATTATTTTGGCCAATATAATTCTGATTTTTTTAATGTTTAATTTAGTTTTATCTATATTATTATGTTAAGCACCACATTCATTAATAATTATTTAATTTTATTATTATAGAAAACTTAATTTTTATATATTTTAATAATAATCTCTTTTCGGACACATGCATGTATTATATTAATATGGAGGTGTGTGTAATTTTAACGTTAAATTTTCAAACTGCTATTCCACGTCCTATGTGAACTTTTTTTTCGGGTTTTCAATTGAGTCATATATATTATGTTGGCAATTTGTCAATTTCACATATCTTTTTTTTTTAATCTAGAATTAAATGTAATTTGTTATTTTGTAAATTTTACTTGAGAATTGAAGGAACTATATAAACATATGACTCATTTTAATACTCAATTCTATAGTATGATCGAGCTTATATATAAGTCTTTTAGTAAATCTGGTTTTATTGACAATGTACTATTTGCCATATGACACATAAGAGGATGTACACACTACACACAATAAGCCTCTATCACACACCGAAAAATCACGGCGGACACACCGAAAAAAAATAATAATAAAATAAATTAGCCTCTATCGTATCCACCAATTAACTTGAAACCATAAGCCTCTATCATATCCAGGGTTGCAAAACATGCACAAAAAAATTCAAAACTAAGATAAAATTTTTAGCAGAAGGCCATGTGAATAATGCTACTTTAAAAAAAATTCTTGATATCCCACACTGACAGAGGTAAAATACATGGGAAAAAAATAAATTTTTTTATGTTTGGAGTTTTATTTATTTTTTAGTATTTTTGTTAGTTCTGATTTATTTTTATTTTTTTGGTCAAAATTAGTTCTGATTTATGAATATATACATCATACAGTTTTCTTTATTTTATTAATTTATAGTGTGTAACAATAATTTTGATTTTTTTTCTTTTTTAATATTTAATTTGTCTATATACATCAATTAATAAAATAAGAAAATTAAAATATACACATTGCAAGCAAAACATAAAAAAAAATCCCTTTAACATATGTATATATATATAGATATAATTTTTGTGTATAGAGGGTTACGTAGCTCTGACGTGGATAGTAGAATTTTGTTTGTGTGAGCTAAGTATGACACATGTCAATCAGGTGTGATTCCGATATATGTGTCATTTTTTTCCGACCATGATTTCCTAAAAATACCACTTTTTTTTTTTAAATTACGAGACAATTTTGCTGTCGGAAAAAAAATCCAAAAAATACAAATTTAGGGTATTTGATATTCCAATAATTTTATATTTTTCTCCAAAGAAAGAATAATAGAACCCTAACAGATTTGAGGATTATTAACCAAAATAAACCTCAGGGACCATATATATGCTAATAAGATGAAACATGAAGAATTCAATTGTAATTAGGTCTAACATCAAACTAATCGGACATAATTTGTCTTAAAATTATATTCACAAAACTAATCTCAAGTCTCAATGTCTATATATTAAATTATATATATATACTCAACACAATCTAAGAAGTAATCCTCTTACTCAACCCTAATCACTCATGACCTTCATAAGAACAGAGAAATACATGTCCAACAAATACGCTCAAGTGATAATCTAGCAGATATGTTCACAAAAGCATTACCTAGTACAACGTTTGAGAAGTTGATATACAAGATTGGAATGAGTCGATATAGAGATATTAAGTGATGTCATTTTGAGGGGGAGCGGATACACGCTGTACTCTTTTCCTTTACTGAGTTTTTGTCCCATCGGGTTTTCCTAGTAAAGGTTTTTAACGAGGCAGCTTAACATGCATATTCCGTGAATATATATTCATTTAGCGAGGGGCATCAAACCGTCATGGACATTCAAGGGGGAGTGTTATAAATAAAGAAGATTATGAATGCCCATTGATTGTGTAATTGATAAATTCATGGGATTGACATCCATGATTAAGGTTAATTGATTAGTCAAATTTTCCTTTTCTTTTAGTATTGTAGTACCTATAAATTGATGCTTATTAGTGTATTTTAAATACATTCAAGAATCAATAAAATCCCTCTCTTCTCTCCCAATATAATTCTCTTGGCACTATTCTATTATTGTTCTTGCTTTTGATTAATAGTTTTATAACACTTCCTTTATTCTTCATCCTTAGATTGCCACTGAAACTTATCAAAAAATCGTTATGGAATAATAGTCGCCACAACCACTGAAATATCTAAACATGAATCCCATTAAATAGTCCAGACAACCTTTTCTTATCAAAACGAGCTAGCAAACAATATGAAAAGATGTGAGATTTATAATGATATTGAAATGTAAGTCGATGAGTCCGACAGATAGTGGTAGTGTCGATCTTGACTCTATTGAAACTTGCTTGTGTGATTATGTTCTTTTGAAGGATCACTCTGTTTCATGGAGTGATAAGTGCATATGATGATGCGTTCATAATACATAAGGACGATTGTTACAAGAATTTTATCTCTTAGATTTTCCCGTGTGAGAAAAATTCCTAAATGGGAAAGGAAGTCTCATAGAAACTTTCAGATTAGGAAATATCTCATAACGTGATTAATAATCCTTTAATTTGAGATTCGTATCTCATATGAGCTAACTCTGAAATCTTTAATATAGGCTCAAAAAGGTGTTGTCATTTTCGCCATACCTCAGGGGGCTGTCCGTAATTATCCTTTTTTTTTTTAATTTTAATTGAGAAAGGTGATGAAGTTGGGGTAATATTAAAAAAAAATCTAATAGAGGGTATTTTATTAAATAAAAATAGTTTATATAATACACATCATATGCCAACTCAGATTTTAGAGGAAAAATTCTCAAATTTCTGCCACCTTCGTTGCGGAGGACTATAATTGAGAAAAATCGAATAAAAATGATGAAATGTGAGAAAAGGTAAAAATTCAGGACCAAAATAAAAAAATAAAATTTAGAAGAAGAAAAATTATTTTTTCCTTGTTTAAATCTATTTATTGTTTGCTTCTATTTGTTCGTGTTTAATGTGTAACATATCATTAATCCTTGCCAACGATCCCATCGAAAAAAATTCGGTTTCGTTCGAACCATAAGTCGTTAAACAATATGCAAATCCTTTCTTCAAATTGTTGAACAATAGAAAATGGTTCCCGTCCAGAGTCCTAGGGTCCCAACACCCCCATCGGCCTTATTGTTAGTTCCACAACCAAATGCTACTTTCGAACAGAAACTTTATTACCAACTTGATGTCCTTTAGAAATTATAGAATTCTTTTCTTTCACATATTTTGGATGAAATGCCCTATGTAACGGATCGATTTATTTAATTTTACTTTTCAATTTCCAATTAATTGTCAGTCGGAATCAATCGGAAAATTAATATTTGCTAACTTATCTTTTTCTAAGTAACTATATAGTAAATGCTACGGGCAGCGTAGAGCGAAAAAGGAGGAGATGCTAGCGCTACATCTAAATTAAATACCTACACATCATTTATTAAAGAAGATTATTATACTGCAACAATTGGTCCCAACTCAGTAGACTATTCGGTGTGATGTTGGCAGCCTACTTGTGATTGGCCAGTTTATAATCTATAAATCTATACATATTATTAAGCGGGGCAGATGTGATCTCTTTTTTTTTTCCTCTTTCCTCCCTTTCTAACAGTTTGGTCTATTTATTTTCTCTTTTCTCTATTTTTTTATTTATTAATTTTTCTAATCTATTTTGTTCTCTTGCATTTTGTTTTTTATTGTTTGTTTTTTTTTATCACTTCAACAACATCTTTATTTTATCTATTTTCTCTCATTCTATTTTAGTTTTTTTAATGTAAAATTTTTATTTTTTCTCCTTACATTATATATTTTTTATTTATTATAATTTAATAATTATAGAATAAATATCAATATAAAAATTAATTTTAATTTATTTTAATAAAATATTATTTTTATTTGCACACGAAATGAATGTGCAATATTTGCTAGTATTCAATTAATTTTCCACCGGAAGTTCGCAGATAATACCTAAACTAATGGGGACCAAAACTTTATAATTGAATACGAACGTTTTAAACGTTTCCATTTATAGAATACTTATAACTTAGCCTATTATAATTTTATTTATGGTGATTAATAAAAAATGTATTTTATATATTACTTTTTTTAGGGCCAAAACGGGATCGAATTGCGTGCTTCAGTAATAATACAATTCTTGTAGGCATAAGAGGGTTTAGTATATGCTAGGTCCTTACCCACTAGGTCATTTTACTCAAACTCTGACACTTATAATTTTTTGTTTCTTTCTCTCTTTCTCTCTTTTATTTTTCATGCATTATCCGTGTTTTTGTTTAGTTTTTTCTTACTTATCTCATTACGTTATTTCTCATAAAATATATAATTTTATTTATTATTTAATTATAATATGTATAAAATAAAATTTAATTATTTATATTTATTTTATTTTTATCTAATATGTTATTTAAAAAAAATCCCCTTCCTTATGAAATCACTACTCCTTGAACATATTATACGTAAGTTATATAAAATTAATTTTTTCTTAACATATCATTCAATTATGAAATATAATTAATTATTTTAAAAAGTAATTATCATAAATTCAATTAATTTGAGTTGTTAGAATATAAAATAAATATATTTTAAAAGTAAAATCTATTTGTAGATGAAAAAGAAATTGATTTTCCATATACAAAAATTTATTAGATAAAAAATAATAATATAAATAATTAATTTTATTTTATACATGTTATAATTAAAAAATAAATATATTTATATAGTTTATAAGGAATAATAATCTGATGAAATAGAAAAAGTAAATAAGAAGAAACTAAACAAAAACAAGTATAATGTATGAAAAAAATAGAGAAAGTAACAAAATACGAAAAGAAATATAAATAATTAAATTTTATTTTATACTTATCATATATAATTGAATAATAAATAAAATTATATATTTTGTGGGAAATGACGTAAGTAAGAAAAAACTAAACAAAAATAAGGATAATGCATGCAAAATAAAGATGAGAGAGAGAAACAAAAACGACAAGTGTCAAAGTTTTAATAGAATGACCTAGTGGGTAATGACCTAGCATATAGTAAACCGCATAAGAGATAAACGATCAACATCACATATAATGTTTTAGTTTTATTTTTTACTATTATTTTTTTTAATGGAGAATTCTCGAAAAATTCCTAATTGTGGACTCAAATTTTCATTTACTCTTCATTTTCAAAATTATTCCTCTTCACTCCCCAAATGAGAATCATAATTTTCGCTTATTTCTTATTTTGTACAATACATACAACATATTGCGATTTAAGTATGCGATATTACAACCTGAGTACGCGATTTTTGAGTTTTGATGCTACGCATATAAAACTCAAGAATCACGTACTTAAATCGCAATATCACGTACTTAAATTATGTTGTATGGATTGTACAAAATGGGGAGTAAACGAAAATTATGATTCTTATCTGGGAGTGAACAAGAATAATTTTGAAATATGGAGCAAACAAAAAAAATTTCTATCGAAATTTTCAAAAAGGCCCATTTTTTTAGCATCACATATAAAGTTAAATAGACTCTCAACAGCAAAATGTAGCAAAAATAGAGTTTTTTTTAAATAATATATTTTTTTAATTCACTTTTCATAAAGTAGAGTTTCATCAGGGGTTGGTCCAAGTGGTAAATGCATTCATTTTTAAAAGCGAGGTCCCGGGTTTGAATCTCCGTTTAGGTGTGTCTGTGTAAAAAATAAATAAATAAAATAGAGTTTCACCACAAGTTGTGGAATTCTCCCACATCTCCTATTTTTTAATATTATTTTACGCGGAGTCTAGATCTCCCACGACTCCAATATTTTTCAATATTTAAATTAGCGTCGTGGAGATCTCCGCTGACTTTTTCTCACAAATAATTAATTTCCTTTTTTTAAACAAATAATTAATTATCTTTTTTCGTAAATAAATAATAATTTATATAAAATAGAACTCCAATTATTAATATTATGTCAATAAATTTAGAAATTAAAAATATAAGATAATTAATCTATATATTAGGATTCTCCTAATACTTATCAAATTGTCAACAAAATGGTAAAAGAAAAATATAATCAATAAGTTTCTTGTGAAACAATCCGTCTAAATCCAAACAATTCATCGCAAAATCAAAAGCAAATCAATAATTCACACCAAAATACATACATAAATCATATAATAAACTTCTTTATTTTTCTTTTTCTCTTTTCTTTTCTTTTTCTCCCTATTCATATGTAAATGTTATTAAGAAAGATGACTTGAAAGACTAAATTTTATATTATAAAATATTTATATTTTTTCATTCACACGATATTTACACTATTTGAAAATTATGATTTTTTAATTTAAATTTTCAATGTACCTTCAAATAATAAAACGATCGAGATTGAAGATGGCCGGCAAAAATGATTCTAACAAAAACATAATGTTTGAGAATTTAAGGATAATCAATTATAAATAGAGAAAGTTAAAAAGGAAAAAAAAAGAAAAAAGAAAAACACTACACGTAAGAAGTTGTACACACTACACACAATAAGCTTCTATCATATCCACCAACTTGAAGCCATAAGCCTCTATCATATCCAGGGTCGCAAAACATGCACAAAAAATTCAAAAAATAAGATAAGATTTATCACAAGCCCATGTGAAATAATGCTACTTTAAAAAAATTTTTGATATCACATACTGACAGAGGTAAAATACATGGAAAAAAAAAGAATTTTTTTTTATGTTTGGAGTTTTATTTATTTTTTAGTATTTTTGTAAGTTATGATTTATGGATATATACATCATACAATTTTCTTTATTTTATTAATTTATAGTGTGTACAAATAATTTTGATTTTTTTTCTTTTTTTAATACTTAATTTGTCTATACACATCAATTAATAAAATAAGAAAATTAAATATATATAAGGACAAATTTTTTAACAGTACCAAATATCCCAAATACTTTTTTAAAACTCCCTATTTCAATTGTTATACATTTACAATCCCCAGTACACAAAATATTTTTTCTAAACCCCCTAATCACCTAAAATGTCTATTTTACCCCCATTTTTTTTTTACTTTTTTCACACCTCTTTTTACTAATTCCACACCTCATCATCTTCTTCCTCACTCCGATGCCGGAGCTCTGCCGCTGCCACCATCAGACCGCCGTCGGACCACCACCGGCCGCCGCCGGAGGTGGTCCAAAAAATTCCAAAACATTCACCGGGAACATACTTTTCGTTCTCGTTCCATATATTCGGTTAGTTTTTTAAAATTCCAAACCATTTGTCTTCAAATCTAAGAATTTTAGATCTAAAAAAGAAATGTTCATAACTTACAAATGACTTAACGAAAATCGATTCTGTCAATTGCAATGAACTATCTGTGTCGAAATCTTCAAGATCCATATAAAAATCATCGAAAAATTTTGCCGGAAATGAGAGACCAATTTCTGATTTTCTATTGAAAATTTTCAACTTCCGGCCGACCTCCCACGGCCTTCTCCTGCTATTTTCAATAGACGTAGTTGCAACCAATGGAGTCGCGTCGTCAAAATAAATTAAAACACGAAGGCCCCGTCCCCAGAAAGTGGCCAGATATGGCGCTCCGGCCATCGCCGGAAAACTCAGGAATGAAGAAAAATAAAAAAATAAAAAAAAGGAAAATTGGAGAAGAAGAAATAAGGGCATTGGAGTAATTTCTCATGTTTAATTAAGGGCATTTAGTAGTTTTACACGATTTAGGGGGTTTTGAAAAAGTTTGAATGATAATTGATCCTTAAAACATAAAAAATATGAATTGGGGGTTTAGAAAAAGTATTTATGTATGATAGGTATATTTGATTAATTATCAGTATATACATTACAAACAAAACATAAAAAATCTCATATATATATATAATTTTTGTGTATAGAGTTACGTGGCTCTGGCGTGGATAATAGAATTTTATTTGTGTGAGCTAAGTATGGCACGTGTCAATCAGGTGTGATTCCGTCAAATGTCATTTTTTTCAACCATGGTTTCCCTTAAAATACCACTTTTTTTTTAATTACGAGACAATTTTGCTACACGAAAAAAGAAATCCAAAAAATAAAAATTTAGGGCAGTTGATATTCCAATAATTTTATATTTTTCTCGGAAAAGAATTAACAAAACCCTAATAGACTTGGGGATTACTAACCCAAATAAACCTCAGGGACCATATATATGCTAATAAGACGAAACATGAGGAATTCAATTGTGATTTGGTCTAACATCAAACTAATCGGATACAATTGCCTTAAAATTAAATTCACATAACTACTCTCAAAGTATATATATATCTATATACTCCACACAATCTAAGAAGTACTCCTCTTGCGATGCTCAACCCTAAACCACTCTCCGACATACCACAAACAATGTCTTCAATGGCGCCCTTTCTTCTACTTCTTGCTTTAACACTACTAACTTCACCAACAACTTCCACATCCATACCCCCATTTCCCCACAAGTACCCCACCACCTCTAGCGCCGGATTCCGAACACCATTAAAGCACATTGACTCGGGCAAAAACTTAACAAGATCCCAAATTCTCGACCGCGCAATCATGGCACTTTCCTCGTCGGAGATCGACGTCATAACCCCCGCACACCCACTTAACCGCGGCCACAGTTTGTTTTATGTGGATTTATTTATTGGCACCCCGCCTATACCCTTCCCGGCCCTCATGGATACCGGCAGCATCCTGCTATGGACTCAATGCCAGCCATGCACGAAGTGCTTCAATCAGACAACTCCAATATACGATCCCAAAAAATCTTCTTCCTTCATTGACTTAAAATGCAATGGCACGACATGTGACTATGAATTTTCTTATGTCGATGGCACCTACACTAAAGGATATATAGCCAATGAGACCATCGCATTTGCAGGGAACAATGTTTCCGTTCCGGGGATACCATTTGGCTGCGGAACTAACAATACGGCCAAAGGGGGGGCGGGGACCGTGGGGCTTAGCCGGGGGCCATCTATTGTTCAGCAGTTTCATGAGAATAGGTTCGCGTATTGTTTAACAAAGATTGGTTCGAAAGAAGCGGGATTTCTTGCAATGGGGTCGTTGGCTAAGGTTCAAAATGGCAGTCTTCCGATGATAACCACCCACTTACTCGATGACCCACTCTATTACTACGTTTCTCTTGAAGGGATTACGGTCGGCAATACTTTCTTGCCTATCAACCAACCTCCGGGAGCACAAGGTTAGTGACACTAGATTTAATGTATAATGCAATTTTAGTCCCATATTCTACTAAGGATAAATCACGCGGTTTTACGCATTTATGGCGGGGGAAATTGTATGAGTGGGAGTCTGGGACGACAGTAGCTGCAGTCCTATTGACATTTTGGCTAAATAAGTTTGGCAGTTAATATTTAGAACTTAAATTTTTATAAAATTATAAGAGAAAATATTATTTTTCGTCCTCTACATATGTCATTTTTCCGGTTTTGGTCCTAAAAAAATCTCAATTTCAGTCATTTAGTAGGCGAGTGTCACTCACTTGTCTCAAATAAATGTGAGTGGCGCATGAGTGACACACGTTTTTTTGGTAAAATTTTTAACGTCCATCGGCTAAATGACTGAAATTGATATTCTTTTAAACACAAAGGAATACAATGTGAGAAAAGTGAAAAATTTATGATCAAAATAAAAAAAGGGCATATATAGTGGAAGAAAAATATCATTTTCCCAAATTATAATCTTGGGACTTCAATTGCATTAATTCGACTTTCAAGCGAAAAAGGTCATGTGTATTAAATTTGATAAATAATGAGCTTGGTCTTACTCACTCCCAAAAGCTTGCTGTTGAGGGGAGGTTTGCCTTGCCACTGGCGGAGCCAAAGGTGATTGAGGGGGTGCAATTGACCCCCCTCAAATTTTTTTTTTTTATTATATAGATAAATAGATATATTTCTATGTAATTTTATGAGATTTTCTATAATTGACCACCCTGACCAAAGTGAAAATTAGCACTAATGAGGGTCAATCACACCTAAACAAAATTCTACGATTTTTTTAGTATTATGCTTTGACCGACCCCCTTAAAAAAAATTTCTGGCTCCGCCACTGTGCCTTGCCATTATATATTGAACACCACATCATCATTTTAATCGATATGGGACATTTAACACACCCCTGTCACGCCCAGAAATGAATATCTGGAGCGTGAACATTGCAGGAATGAACATCTGCAAGCCGTAGGAATGAAACATCTGCTAGCCGGGTGGAGAGACAGGCACA
>JBBMKE010076716.1:0-17514 GCA_037834125.1 Lippia alba | reverse complement strand
GAAGATGTAATCTGCTGTGCCTTTCTGTTTTTTCAAGCTTGTATGGTGAATTTTCCTTGAAATGAGGTACTAAGTTGCAGCTTTATGAAGGATTTTCTGTTAGTGGTTTGTAATGAGATTATAATGTTTGTTTTAATGTGTTGGAATCTGATACTTACACTGGACAACTGGTAATTTGAAAGTTAGTAAATGTTCATTACTAACTTTCAAGATGGCAAATGTTTCATGTAGGTTTCATCTTGGATAATAGAGCTACTGCTACTGTTACTATGTAGGATGTTTGAAATATGTTTTGTTGTGTATGATGTCGTTTGCGTATAATCTTCGCTCGTACGTATCTCGAAGTTATATATTTTGTCTTGCAATTTGTTTACAAAGCTTTGTGCATTGGAATTTAATAATTGGGAATCCCTTTCAATGCATTCAATCTGAAATAGGTTTTCAATAAAAAAAAAACAGCAATCCTGGGAAAATATGTTAATAAAAATCCAACGGAATTCCGACGGGTCTCCAACGGGAAATTCCCAAAATAAATCCAAAAAAAAACCCGTGGGAAATTCGTAGGAATCCCGTCGCGAATTAATTCCAACGGGAAACCCGTCGGAAATACCCGTCGGATATTGAAGATATACCAACGTACGAAAACCCCGTCGGAATCCCGTTAGAAACACCATCGGAATAATTACCAACGGGGTTCCTACGGCGAAAACCCGTCGGACTCCCGTTGGGTATGTCTGCAAGATTGCCCGTTGGAATTTCTCCGGAATTCCAACGGGTATCCGACGGAAACCCCGTCGGATTCCTATTCGGATTTAAGTCATCGTTGCCCGTGGGAATGCCGTAGGAATCCCGTTGGTATTTAGATTCCAACGGGATTCCAACGGATAATGCCCGTTGGAATCAATTCCCGACAATGTTTTGTGCAACAGTCGATCGCCCGTCGGTTTTCCATCGGTATCCCGTCGGAAATTTTAATTTCCGACGGGATTTTCAATTTTCCCGTTGGAATTGCCCGTCGGAATTCGGGAAATTTTTTGTAGTGAATGGAATATCTAATGTGCAACGCACATTGTTTTTACTACATAAAAATATCCCAATAATAATAATCCATAAGAAATCCAACAAAATGAATTGCTTTAATAACATAAAATAGCAAAAAAGTTATTGCATGAATGGTTGTGATCTATTGGGTAAAATATCATGAAGACAAGTTGATGATAGAGAAGTCTTCACCAGACTTGGATTCATATCCACTCTTTAGTGATGTGCCAGATTCCATCTCTATTGATCTAATTTGTTCTCGGAGTAGTGAAGCTTCTGAAAGGCTATTTCGTACTGAACTTTTCAGAATGCTCATGGGAGCATAAAATGCAGGCTGGGAAGGCACTTTCAAAGTTAAAGAGGAACTATTGAGCATGAGAACAACTGATGCCATCGTTGGTCTATCAACTGCATTTTCTTGAACACATAACAAACCAATATGAATACATCTCAACATTTCTGGTTGCACACAAAGGTTAGCCGTTAAGATGGGATCAATTATATTTGCAGTCGTTCCGTCACACCAGTTTCTCCAAGCCTGAAAGAGTTTAATTATCTTTAGAAAATGATTACTTGATATAATAATGAATGAATATTTTGTTCACATCGACACTTACAAAACTTATAGGGTCTTCCGAGTTCCCCATGTTTGGAAGACATTTCTTCTTCTGGCCAATTATAATTTCCAACACCAGCACTCCGAAGCTAAATACGTCAGATTTGACGGAGAAGTGACCATAAGTTGCGTATTCTGGAGCCATATATCCACTGCAATATTAAAGTTAAAATAAGTGCGACTGTGATTGTAATCGAAACTAACCGCATTATTGCTCATAGTAATTGTATTTTTTAATGTTAACAAAAATATTGAAACTGGATTGGCAAAGTATTAACTCTATTAGAAAGAAAATTGATGAATTTATTAGTGAATTTATAGAAAAGTTTGTTCCGAATTCCAGATTAAATTGAGTGCGCTTGTATCTATTATGAATTCTTTAGAGTTTAACATCTACCATAAATCTCAATGGTAGATCCCAAATGAAAATTTACAATAACTTTAATCAACAAGTGAGGGGGGAAAAAAAAGCCCTCTATCTTATACTCACTTGTTATAAAAATTTTGTGTCTTTTTTTCTATCACATCCTCTATTTAAATACATATAAGAAATTGAATACAGGATCTTAGTCAGTGGCTTTTTTATTTGATTTAAGATACTTACTAGAATAATATTTTACTAATCGCCATTAACAATTCTAACACCCGTTAAATTTTACTAAGCACTGCTAAAATTGGTAACACCCATCAAGTTAGTGATTGTAAGTGTTGTCGCTATAGTCTATCATTATGTTACTAGTTATATTGCCAAAGAGCTTATTTCCCTAATTATATACAATGACACGTCAAAAAAATTACTTGTCACTTTAATATATTTAGGAGACAAAAAATTGTCATCCGAACTTTGCGCAATTTTGCAATTTACCATCCCAACAAACTTTCATTGCAAACAGTCATCCAATTTTTGTATTTGTAACAAATTATCATCTACACCTTTTTTTTTTTTTTGGTGATTTTGGTGAAAATATAACTGACACGTATGTTTTATAAACATATCATGTGCCAAGTTTTTTCGCCAAAACAATCAAAAAAAAAGTTTAGATGAAGGTTTGTTACAAATACAAAGATTGAATAGCGGTTTGCGATGAAAGTTTGTTGGGATGGTAAATTGCAAAAATGTGCAAAGTTCGGATGGCAAAAAAATATTTTTCCCGTATATTTAATATTATGGAAACTATAACAATTTTACTTAATTTATTAGTACAAACTTTCTTTTTTACTTATGTATATTAAGAAAATTGCTATATTTATCTTATAATTCACTTCCAACAAATTATTGTTACCATGAATAATGTAACCAACACTTACAAGGTTCCAACGATTCTATCAGTGCGGCCTTGAGTTTCATCGGATACAACTAATCTTGCCATACCAAAATCTGCAATTTTTGGAGTCATGAATTCATCTAGAAGGACATTGCCTGCTTTGAGATCACGATGAATAATTCGAAGTCTGGAATCTTCATGCAAATATACAAGTCCCTTGGCGATTCCCTTAATGATATTGTAACGTGTGTGCCAACTCAAATCCGTTCGTTTGTCCGAATCTGCATGTCAAATTAAATATATCATGTAAATATTATTACGAATAGTATCCTCAAAGCCGACTTGTAATGTTCGCTCTATCTATTCTATTGTAAAATGCAAACAATCTTGAATAATAATATGAGAAATGATTTGATCAAAGGTAATCAATTCTTTGTATGTGCTCTTGTATGCTATGGGTGTTTACTTTATGTGAGCGTGTATAGAATTCCCTAGTCTATAAAGATTTTAGTGTTTTGTCATTATCCAATAATAACAAATGAAATAAATTCTAATCTACGATGACTAGAAATTACTCCAAGTCGATGAGTTCAACAAACAGTGAGGGTGTTGAATAGACTCGATTGAGACTTGCTTGTGGGATTGTCCTCGAGAAGGAATCATCCTATTTCGTGGCATGACAAAGTGCATAATAAATGCATATGCAATACACGAGGATGCTCGTTAATAGAATGAGTACATTGAGGTGCCCCATGTGAGAAAATTCCTAAATGAGAAAAAAATTTCCTTTTCTATAAGTAGAAACGTCTAAATTAGGAAATATCTCATAAGTCAATATTTCTAAAAGTAGAAACTTTTGAAAAAAAAATTGCCAAAGTCTAGAAGATCTTGTATTCCATATTGTAGTCATTGCCCGAGGCAGTTAAATCGAGATCAAGAAAGGAGTTTATTGGATCAAGATGAAATTGATACGAAATGAACTTAGCTTTCAGATTAATATTATTAGGATTTTATTTATTCTTGTTCCCTAGATATTGATCGACATATAGAATTAGTTGGATGATCATATTTCACGAGTTGTCATTGACTGAAAGGTTCTTTCGAGTAATTTGTTATTTAGATCGAGGTTACACACTTGTTGCTAAATTATAATTGTGTGATCTGCGAGCCAATTAAATAGTAAGGGTTTAAAGTAATTAGATATACTGTTAGTTAATTAATGAAGCCGAATGGGGCCACACGTGGGTGGCACTTGTGGGGTGGAGTTACTCAAGTGATATGTGTGACACATGTGCTAGTGTTTTAATTAATTAAATGGTATAATTAATTTTGGCTTTTGATTAACTAAGAATTAATAATAAAGCCCAGTAAATAATTAATTATAATATAATTAGAAATTAGAAATTAAAATTATTTATTTATAAATAAATATGGCATAATTCAACTTTATTTATTTAAGAAATAAATAAAAGGTATTATCATTCTTATTTGAGAATAAATGAGCATATATTATCTTACATTATTTGAGAAATAAGTGAGAAGATAATATCAAGACTTTTGTATTTATGAAATAAATAAATAAAGATAATGTCAAGTTATTATTATAATTTGCATTTATTTATGAAATAAATACAAGATATAATACCGAATTGTTATTATCGTAAATATTTATTTATGAAAGAAAGATAAAGATAATATTATAAAAATATTAATTTATGAAATAAATATAAAATAAAGTCATAATTATTTATTTTAAAATAAATAATTATAATATTCTCAAGTTATTAGGATAATTATAATAATTAATAATACGATTATTAATTAAGCATAATATATTATCTCATTAAATATATAAGAAAAGATAAGATTCTTTTCCTAACACAAAAAGAATTATAAACTTTTCTTAGTCAGATAAAAGAGAGAAATCTTCTCTCTTTTCAATTAGCTGACATTCATGAAGTGCCTAGATCTTCTTTATTATGAAAAAATGAAAAAGTTAGTTGTTGATAAAGAACAAACCTCAAACTTTACACAAAATAAAGAACTAGCATTCTCTTATTTTGATCGTGCTGAATGCGGGTGTGGATACTTCTTGAGTGCTTCTACGTTGGATTATCAAAGAAGAAGGAAGAACCATACAATAGAGTGGATTTATGCTGCTTGAAGATTGTTCAATATGGGCAATATACCCCCGCTCGTCCGACTGTAAAGGTACGCACTTACGAGAGAGCAAAATAAGCATTCAAATTATTTATTATAAAATTATATGTTTATTTTAATGTTTAATTCTTATTATTGAATTATTTGATATTTATGAACTTGAATTTCTTGAACATTATGCATGAGTGTCTTAGAAACATGCTTCGTTTGTGTTCGATTTGAGATCAAAACTTTGTACCGTTTTCATATGTTGGAGAATTATAAGTTATGAATTCGATTGTATGCTCGTTTTTCATTTTTGGACTTGTTTGATATGTAGCGTACCATTTTAATTATTTTGGGCGACTGGAGGGCCTGACCAGTTTTAGCACTCCTTGTGTTCTGAAGGCCATAACTTGAGTTAGGGAATTCGGATTCGAATTCTGGAAGTATCACCGGACTCTTAATGAAAATTGGGAGCTAAGGAATCTAGACTTGCATTTTTCTCAACCTGTCTAGATATCCAAAAACTTGCCTAAAATGTATGTATATATGTTTCGTTTATTTCATAAATTCCGTCATGCACTTGATCCCTTTGAGAGTTTCACCCAACTATAGGAGATTGAGGAAGGGTGGTCTCTTGAGCCAGTGGTAGCCCCGCCGAAGGTTTCAGAGAAGTAATTAATCCTTGTCTCATGAGCTTTCAGCTGATAGATAGAGCTTGCTACCCCTTATCACCCGGAGTAAGGAAGGTTTATGATTTTTGTTTGCTTATGCTTTGCAATTCACAGTTTAAGGAAGTTGGAAGGAGAACTCGTACTCGCCAAGTTAGTTTGGTTATGTATGAATCTATGAAATGAGAATGGACTCTTAATTACTTAAAATTGGTTGTTTTGGCATTTGGCCTTTAATTTCTTTTAAGTATATATCTATTATCACAGAAAATATTTTAACTTGCAAAAACCATTCCCGGTTCATGGATCTTTACAATTTAATAAGTGCTTTGCTCTATGCGTATATATGGGTGAGTGTGTTAGCCCCCTTACCAGTCTTTAGGACTGGCCCACGTTGTTGTTTCTTTTCTTTCTCATTTTTGTGAGTTACAGGTGTTTTATTTTGGTGGGTCGAGCTAGGCGGCAGTGTCTTAGTGTCGTTCTTGGGTAGCTTCAGTCTCATGCATTGTACCTCTTTTATTTTATGCACTTTGATCATGTATGAATATGTATAAGAATAAGATTTAAAGTTTGAGATTGTAATTTGTATGATTTAATTTTCCCTTGTCGGGCTTCGTATTTATGTTGAAAAGAGGCATGTGTGTCCAAGTCTGCATGTGGCTCGAGTGTTTAAATTTTGTTGGCCCGTGGCCATTGTATGTATATATAATTGTATGGAGATATTGTCGCTTCCGCATATGTTATGATTTTTGTTGTACGCTCTATATAAGGGTCTAGACCGCCTAGCCTAGATGTGTTTTTGTTTTCTACCGTTCGTCATGGCTTAATGCGTGTGCGGAATCTCTATTTCGTTGCACATGTCGGACTATGGTGCGGGGGATGTAGTGATCTGCGCTCCGCGGTTCTACAATAAGTTTAGAATCCCTATTGTTTTTATAGCAGTAATTGCAAGTTCACGGACTCTTATTAGGAAATTTTTTTATTTTTTGGGCTTTGCCCACATGTTTTGCAACAAGCATTAATGTGATATGGCTCCTAACTATGTCCATTTGGGCCATTACTATTTCGCTATGGCCCCATCCATGCTCAATTGGGGCGATGTTTATTAAAGAAGATTTGGTCTTAGAGAATAACTTAAGCCCAAAAAAGCACATTGACGTGTTGTCTCACATAATTCACAAATGAGAAGATGACAAGTGGAAGTTATGACAAGCTTGATGCTGTTCACTATAAATACTTGATCATTCATTTGAGGGAAGGTAACTTGCTCTAAATTTTTCATATTTGCTTTCTTTCCTTTTAGTTCCAAAATTGACCCACTAAGCTTTTTGCAGATTCGGTAATAGGTTTACTACTATTAAATGCCATTACGGAACACGAGCACATATTTGCTTTGGAAGAACAAATAATGTGACACCCCAACTTTTTAGCAAGCCAGGTACACACTAACGAGAAAGCTAAATGCGCATTTAAAATTATTTATCTATGTAATTGTATGTTTATTTAATGTTAAATGATTTTTATTAAATTAATTGAATGATTTGTTAAAATAAATATTTGAATATTTAAACGTTTTGAAGCTTTTGAACTTCTTTTTAATTCGTTTAAGTTTCAAATTGTTTCAAAATTCCTTGAAAACTTGATATGCATGAAGTATACATGTTATGAATACGATTATGTGCTCGTTTTTCATTTTCGGACTTGTTTGATATGGTAACGCACCTATTTTATTTGCTAGGGACTTAAGGGTCTAACTAGTTTTAGCGCACCTCGGGTTCCGGGAATTCGGATTCGAATTTGAAACCATCCTGGACTCGTAAAGAAAATTAGGGTCCGACAAACCTAGCCTCATATTTTTCTTAGCGTGTTTGGAACTCCGAAGCTTGCCCGAAACGTGAGCCTCGCGCAGCTTTGCCACATTTCACGGTGTTAACAATAACTTTCTCGTTTCTTGACCAAATCACCCGATTCTTGAACCTACTTAAACCTAACTCAGTTTAATACTCAACCCTTTCAACCTCATTCCTCAACTCAGCTGAAAAAGGGTAAAACGCAGAGAAGAAAAAGTGGGAAAGGAGAACTCACCCATCACTATTCACCCATGGAGATTTTGGGCTCTGTCTCCTTCATTCTTCAACCATTTCAAGAGGCAAGAACATATTCTTGATCCTCATCTCCTTATGGTTCTTTAAAGTAATGGTTTGTGATTTTTCATGGAGGTTTGAGCATTCATTGAAAAAGAGCATGAATAGTTAGGTTTTCTCCATTTTTCTTGAATCCTTGGTTTTAGCTCGATTTTCATGGAATTGGTGCATGCAATGTGTCCCTTATAGCTGGTATTATGTGTATATATGCTTGAATTTGTTGTATGTGAATTGTATGAGGATTTACCATTTTTATATGTTGAGTTTTCTTCAAGCTTTTCATGAACATTGTATGGCTTCTTTAGTTCCCTCTTCTTGCCCGTTATTACTTAACTTTTGGAGTTGTTATTTGCTGAGTTTGTTGCCTTCGTTTGATGCTTTTGTTGCCTTGTATGTGCTGATGTGTGGTGTGCCTTTGTAACAGGGGATGAAGCTCCAAAGAACTGCTGTTGTGTGATGGGAAATAATCTCCCCGGGCGGGGAGATTTGCGTGCGAAAAGTCCCCGACCTGGGACTTTGCTTCTGCCTCGTATTCCTTGTTTCCCCAATTGGGAAAAGTTGTGTTGGATATCTCCCCGGGTGGGGAGATGTTGTGCATTTGTTTAAATGGCTGCTGTTTGAGTTTGTGTATATTATGCATGTGTGTATATATATTTCATACTTATATGCATGTGGTTGGGTGTTGTACGTGTGTATATATACTTATAGTATATTAGATTCGGCTTACAATTATCTCTCTTAAAGTGTTTTGTGTCAACAGGCATCATAAAAGGAAAGTTCCAGCGAGTCAAAGGCAGCAAAGAGAAACTTAGGAAAAGATCACCTTCTCAGCCAAGAATCACGGATTAAGGCAATCAAATGATCACCTCAATCAAATCCCAGCAATCATGGACACTTCACAAGGCAAGATATGCAACGGATAGTTTACCCTAGCAACCACTATAAAAGAAGAATTTACAAAGAGTTGGCCAAGTCTTTGCAGCAAGCGAGACAGAGTTAAGCCTAGTGCAGAAGCGAGAATCCGAGTGATTCAGGGAATCCAAGTGATTTGAAGTGTTTGTAAGAATCTAAGTGATTCCAGAGAGTGTTATTGCTTAGTGCAGATTGAGGAGTCCGAGTGATTACAGAGTTGTTGTGAGAATCCGAGTGATTCAGATTGTTTAGGAGTCCAAGTGATTCCAGAGAGGCAGCAGGCCTCGCTTTTGTAATCTCTGGTACTACTGTGGTTAGTTCCAGAGAAGAGGTAAAATTCATTAAGTGTGTGTTAGTGTGAAAGATAAGTGGGTGAAGCTTATCTCTCTCACTAGAGTGTTTGTATATGAGATTGCAAGGTTTTTCTTGCAATCCCAAGTGCTTAATAAGAATATCTTTAAAAAACTCCCAAGCTCACAACTTGGGGACAGGAGTAGGCTTACCGAACCTGTATAAATCGCACGTATTGTTTTGTCTTCACTTTATATTCCATTCTTAACACTTGTTTTAAGTTGTTAATCAATCTGGAACTAGGGCCATTGACTCTAACATATTACATTGTGAATGCAAGGATTTTTAAGTGCATGTGGTGCTGCATAAATTTAGTTTGTTGAGTTCTATGAATTAAATTATGTGCATGTGTGTTACGTGATTGAAGGCATGTATATGTATCTATATAACATTAATCCTTTATATTATAATATGCTAACCTTGTTTAATTATTTGTATACTATATTAAATTATTATAGAATATGTTATAAACCTTATTTTGATTTGTATGAATTCGAATTAAATAAATGATATTTGTTGTTAGCCTAATTCCAATTCTATGAATTTAATTTAAATTGAATTTTACGTGTTAGAACCTCGAAGGCTTATTTGTTTCTTCTATTTGAATTTATATGCATGAAACGTGGCTTGTAATTGATGAACTATACATATGAATTTAAGTTATTAAGTGGTATACTAAGAATTATATGAATTTATGAATTTAAGTGATCTTAAGTGTTACGTTTAATGTTTCTTGCACTTCGTGACTCTCTTGAACTTTAATTTTATGAATGCATATGATATGTTAATATATGAATTTATTTGACTTGTTATGAGTTTAAATCTTGAATTTTGGTGTGAATTCTCGTTAAGTGCTTCTATATACCTAGGTATGAATATTTATGGCGTGCATTGCATCCATTTAGGTTCTCTTGCATCGCCGTGCGTCTAATTGGTTCATGAATGAGTCTAAGTCATAAGTTTGCATTTGTTCGTCTCAGAGTTGAGTTTTGGAGGTGTTTGTTCCACTATTTGGCTTCTTCTTGGTCGTCAACGCTTGTTCGTGAGCTCTTTCGGTAAACGGTGAGGTTTAGGTTTGTTTTCTTTTAGTTAATGCGACCTACGACCCTATGTGCTTTTTACAAGCCCGCATGCGAATATACTATTATATGTATACTAAATATGTGTCTTATGATATGTTTATGATCTTGATATTTGATTCAATATGAATTCTTTTAAAATTATATGTATGGGCGTATGTAAGCTTAGAATGGTTTTGCACGTGTATCGTCAAGCAAACTACGGATCGCCCTCAGCATATTATGAATTTGGAAGACATGGAGAGGTATGTGTATAGCATTTACCGAGTTGCACGGTAAGGTATGTTCCTTAAGGTATGTTTCTTGAGTTATGAATCGTACATTTTTATATTTCACGAGTTAGGTATGTTTCCTATAAATCTTATGTAACCTTATGAGTCTTATGAATCCCTGGGCCCCAGAGACGTGGGTAAGGACGTTCGAGACGATGTCAGGCCACCAGGTTAAGTATGTGCATGTTCTCTATTGAAGTATCTACGCGTGACTCTTAGCGAGATGGAGGCCTGATGTTTTGAGCCTTCAGCTGAGGGCGGAGAAGGTACGTTGTGGGATCGCAACCCTCACATGTATAGAGTTGCACGATATGGGGCCGTAACCCGCGTGCAGATTTTAGAAGGAGGATAGAATACGGGAATATCTTTTCTATGAATTTATGAGTTTTATGCTTTCTTATGAATCTTATGAGTCTTTTCTTAAGGGGGTAAGGTTGAAGACCCGTACTCGCCGGGTATTTGAATTATTTTATTATTGTAATTATGAAAATGGGATAAGAGCTTCTGATTTTAATAAGAGATTTATATGTGTAAGTTTTTAATAATTTGAGTTTATGAATCCATATAACTTTTTGAGTATACCAATCCTTATGATTTTAAATCTAAACGAATATATGATTTTGGTATGAAATAAGCTTTGGTATGTAAAACCCTAATCCCAGTTCATAGTCTTTCATGTAATACGTGCTTTACTCTCTCTCTCTATATATATGGTAGGGGGGGGGGGGCGGGGATGCGTTAGCCCCTTCACTCAGTCGGTGGACTGACCCCTCTCCTTTTAATCTTTGCAGTTTGCAGGTTTTGGTCGAGCTAGGTGGCAGTTTTCTTTTGGAGTCCAGTCGTCTGCATCTTGCGTCATTATTTTTACGTCCTTGTATATTTAAAGTTATGTATAAATGTATAAATATGTTTATGATTAAGTAATATTGAGAATTTGTATGATTTAAATAGCCGTTGTCGGGTCTTGCCTTATGTTTCAAAAGAGGTATGTGTGCCGAAGTCTGCATATGATTCGTATGTTTAAATTTGTCCGCATGTGGCCATTGCATGTGTATGATATTCTTGGAGCTTCCGCAGGTATTAAAAATTTTGTATGGCGCACTCTATTTTAGGGTTTAGACCGCCTATCTTAGGTAAGATTTTATTTGTCACCCATTTGCCATGGCTTGATACGTCTGTGGAGTTTTCATTTCGTTACTCGTGTTGGCCATGGTGCGGGGGATTGGTGACTCGCCGCTTCAGGCGTCACAAATAAGGTTGTTAGAACATAAGAAAACTCCTTAGAGCATCAAACGATCAGTAAGCATACTCTGTCATAGGAGGAAAATGGGCCCACCTGATCAGAGCCTTAGCAAGGAAGATGCCACAGATAATGAAGGAACGCACCGAACTCCCCAAACAATACATTGCTGATGAAGAAATTAATGTGATTAAGGGGGTGGGACACACCTTCATGACAAAAAGGAAGGCGAAATTTGATGAAGCTAACGAGCTACCCACACGTTAATGGGAAATTAACTAAGACAACCGTCGAGGGTGGTACACCATTTACCCGCCTTTGAAGATGCCATATGTAGAGGCTTTGAAGACCATAGACGCTTATATACTTCGATGGCCTCATCACACAAAACCTTCACCAAACCAGCAAAATTATGGACAATACTGTCATTTCCATTGGGAAAGAGTTCACGATGATGAGGAATGTTATAGTTTGATGTATGAAATTGAGCATCTAATTCTCAAAGGATATCTTCACAAACTTAATCACTAGGGATATCTTCAAGCCCAAGACGCGACTATCCCCACCAGGATAGATGGAATTACACAAGATATAAATCAAGGGATCCACAACCTCTCGACAAAAGGAGGAGGTCGCAATCGTTGGAACGACTCTAAGAGAAAAGGATCATACAAAAACCTTGGGATAATAGCGTTCCAAATTATTTCGAGAATAAGAAATTGATCAACCGACCAGGTGTGTGATCCACACTATAGTGGGTGGACCCACTTCTGCAGATGCTAGGAATGCGAGAAAATGATACGTACGTGTGTCGAAAATGACCTATTATATTAAAGAGAAAATGTAATGCTTACTGCCCCGAGTCCAAGGATAATATGATTCTAACTTAGAATATATCTAATTTTCCCATGATGACCCGTCATCATCAGTATGGACATTGGATCGTGTGTCATACGGAGGATCCTAGTAGACTGTGAAGCATGGTTAGATATGATAACGCTAGATGGGATTTGTGCCATGGAGCTGCACTTGACATTTCTAAACTCGTTAGCCACTTCGTTTCGAGGCTTTGGGGGTTTTGGGGCGTTGGGAATGATAGACCCAAAATGATGCTAAGAAAGGATCCATGTCTTAAGCGAGTAATGATGAAGTATATGTTTCGGGACTCCTCTTTGGCGTATAATATAATCAGGGTCATCGCAGTTGAATATATTCCGCATAGTGGTCTCTACGTTGCATCTAAAAGTCAAGTTCCTACAAAGAGGCGAGTTAGAGAAGTTAAAGGTGACCAAAGAGCTGCTCAAGAGTGTTACACGGTCCAAGTTGATGCTAGAAAATCCGGACTTGCCTCTAAGAAATTCAAAAAAAATCACTCTCTCATAATAAGATGAAACTAAATGAGCCATTTTTAAAATTGAAAGGAATGATTAAACCATCAGAATACAAAGTTCAGTTGAAAAAAGACGACCTATAAAAGACAACAATAATTGGTTTGAAAATGAATAAGGATGTGGAGATTAATCTTGTAAACCTGTTGAAAGAAAATGAGGACTTGTTTGTTATTGTAGTGCATAGACTTAACATAGTCTAGATTTTGCCCTGGTTGTGCGAAAAAAATGCACACATTATGCAGAAACGGGATCATATCATCAAGCATGAGGTTGCTAGTCTACCTGATCAGCAATACATCGTGGAGGTGTAGTATACTGATTGGCTCTCCAATGTCGGTATTATACCCTAGGCAGTTGGGAAGCAGAAATGTGCATGGATTATACAAATATGAACAACAGAACAAGGCATGGTCGAAGGACTCATGTCCACTACCCCGTATCAATACCGTTATTGACTCAACAACTAATTGCGCACTACTAAGTATGATGGACGCATATCAAGGGTACCATCAAATATTCATGGCGAAGGGTACCATCAACACCCTTTGCAGTCACGGGGTTGTACATTGTTACGAAGTGTTGTTGTTTGATTTGAAAAGGTATGTGCAACACACCAACCTTCAATTAAACTATGTTTAAGAATCAGATTGGTAAAATGATGGAGGTGTATATCAAAGACTTGCTCGTCAAATGAATATCAAAACTCAATCACGTCGGACATTTAACATTATGAAACAATGATGGACTCTTAGGTTATATGGTTGCTAAAAGAGGCGTCAAAGACAATCTACAGAAGATAAAGGAAATCACAGAGACGAGTCTTCGTATTACGCCCCACGAACTAGAGATACTACTAGGCAAAGTGACATTATTGTGACGATTCATTTCTATGTTGTCAGATAAGGGGTCGCCCTTTTTTAAAATACTGAAGAACATCAAGAACTTTTTGTTGAACAATGAGTATACATGATCCTTTGAAGAATTGAAGGCATATTTGAGGAACTCCCTGTTGTTGAATAAACCTACTAAAGGCGAGACCTTGTATGTGTATCTGACAGTGTCAAAAGATACTGCAAGTTCAGTGCTCATCAAAGGTGTGGACAATGAACACAAAATAGAGTACTATGTGAGTAAGATGTTACAAGGTGCTAAGAAGAAATACTTTTTGATCGAAAAAGTCACTTTGATGTTTGTAGTGGTTTTTAAGAAACATAAATCATATTTCCAAGCCCACCCCGTCATGGTGATGCTCAACGACCCTTTGAGGCAAACCCTTTCAAAACTTGAGGAGTCAGGAAGGATGTTCAAGTTAGCTGAAGAATTGGGAGAATTTGACATCGAATACCAAGTGAGATCTGCTATCGACGTGGAAGTTGTAGCCAATTTTGTTATTGAAATGACAAAGGACCTGGGGTAAAACTTGCAAATTCAAATTCTTAGAAGTGTCGACCCCAACGATCCAATCACTCGATATGGAGAATAGCCAGCGATGTGTATTATGGACATCATAGTGGCATACCAAAGTTAGAAATATAAAAAAAAAAAATTGTCTTTGTAAAGGGTGGCCAGGTAGCTGACGGTCCTGATGAAGTTAAGAAGTTGCGATCGAGTGGCACCTTACATCCTTGTAGATGAGGAATTGTATAAAAATTTGTGTAAGAACCCCTTGTTACGGTGCCTAGCATCGAACTAGGCATAGTAATTCTCGAAGAAATTGTATATAGAAAATTGTGGGAACAACTCAGCAGGGTGCACTTTAGTACAAAAAGTTTTACGGTAGGGATACTTCTGGCTAACGCTAGCCAACGATGCCATAGAATTATCTAAGAAATGTAATGAATGTCAATTATTTTACAATACGATCGATATAATCCCCACAGAAATGATACCTATGTCGGTATCGTACACCTTAAATCAATGGAGAATCGATATCTTGGGACCTTTTCTGCAAACTTTCATCGCAAAAAGTTTATCATCATGATGTTAAGAGTATTTCTCAAAGTACATAGAAGCGAAAGCTATAGGGAAGATATTGGAGCAAGAGATAATGGACTTCAGTTGGAAAAACATTGCTTGCTAGCTCGGGGTACCTATAATTCTTATATCTGGCAGTGACATCCGATTTTCAGAGAAAAAGATTATAGAATAGTGTTGCGACATGAAGATTCAACATAATTTTATGTTGGTAAGACACTCTTAATCAAATGGACAGACTAAAGTGACAAATAGGACATTGTTGAACCATATGAAGACCAGACTGGCACATGGCAGTGGAAGTTAGAGATAAGGCCCTTGCTAATATTCTTCAACATCAGAATATGATGCAAGAGAAACATAATATATAGGAAGATCAAACATCGTGGATTTCAAGTAGGGGATTTTGTGTTAAAAGAATTGGAGGTATCGAATCATGTATGCATGTTGGATCCAAATTTGGAGGGTCCCTTTAAAATTGTTCGAGTTGCGAAAAGCTCGATTTTCTTTTAACATTGACCATTTGACTCTAGGTTTGGATCTTCTGTTTTCTTTTTGTATTTCATTCTGTTTCACTTATCTATATATGTCATGTATATTAATAGACTGTTGAGATTAGGAGAGAGAAACAATTGAGATATAGAAAAAAATTAAAAGATAACTATCTCCTATAATTTGGACCACCTATTAATACACTTGAGTAAAATGGGAATGAAACTGAATTTAAAGTAGGAAATCCAAAGCCTCCTGATTGCTTCTTATTTTCAACTTACTGCGAAATTATGGATTTTTGATTTTGTATTTCATCTCTTATTTCACTCATTCAAAAATGTCACGTATATTAGTAAGCGGTCCAGATTATAGGATAGAATCTTTTAGTTTTTTAGAATAAAATTATGAAAAATGAAGCTTGCAATTTTGTTTTGCAACAAAGAGGCATAAAATCTTACCAAATAAGAAGCGATCTAGACTTCCATTTCGCACAAACTCATAAACAAGAAGCCTCTCGGTTCGCTCCAAAGAGAAACCCATGAGTCTTACCAAATTCCTATGCTGAAGTTTGGCCAATAACAACACTTCATTCTTGAATTCAATATCACCCTGCCCGGAGTCCCTAGACAATCTTTTCACTGCAATTTCTTGACCATTTGGAAGTTCTCCCTGAGATTATTTAAAAAAAACAATGGTAAACTCAATTTATAGTACTTTTTGTATTTTTCCTTATCATGTGTATACAATAATGATACTATATATGCTTGATTACCTTGTAAACGGCTCCAAATCCACCTTGCCCCAACTTGTTAGCATCAGAGAAATCATTTGTTGAAGCTCTTACTGTGCCAAAATCATATTGAATGGATTCCACCGTGCTAATTTCATCAACAGCTTCACCAAGAAAGATAATATATATAAACATTTAAGTTTCATTCATATTAAAATTAAATTGGGTTGATCTTCTTTTGCACCCCAATCTTTCGATATTTTAATTTGCACTTATTCAACTTTTGAAATTTTGTACTTTAGTACCCAATCTTTGAATTTTGTTGAACTTAAGTGCCCTCGACCAACAAGGAAATGAGGCGTGTACCCAACCGACAAATAAGAAAATGATACGTTTCATATTAAGCACTTAAATGCAACAAAATTCAAAGATTGGGCACTAAAATGTAAAAATTTAAATGTTGTGAACTAAAATGCAAAACACCAAAAATTTTAGGGTAAAGAAGATTAACCGAATTAAATCTTGGGAAAAATCAATAATATTAAAAAAACATATTAGGGCACGTACACAAGAAAAACATATCCTTTTAAAAAAATAAATAAATAAAAATGTGAAGACATATCTTAAAGAGAAAATTACCAATTTCGTCCCACAATGTAATCATTGTTTAAATTTGGTTCCAATAGTAGTCATGTTCTCACATTACGCCTCGTAATGTCATATTTTTTTTTTAAATTTGGTCCAATTGATCAATTTCCGTCCAAATTTAACATTTGTCTGTTAAAAAAATTATTTCCACCCCATTCTGTTATTTGTATTTTCAAACCTACCCTAAACTATTTAAATTCTATATTTTCACCATAAACAAAATATAATATATGTTATATAAAATATATACTAGGTACGTATTAGAGTAAATGTCATGTTTGATCCTTAAGTTTCAAAATTAACTTTAGAAACTTATTTATTACTTTTAAAACTTTAAGGGGTTAAAGTGACATAAGCTTGAAATTTTAGGGACCAAAACATGATATTTGCTCTATATATTATATATCATATAATATAATACACATATACGTATATCATATATTTTAAATTATAATTTACATTTTTTTTGCATGTATTTTAATATATATATGTATTAAATATTATACATGTGTTTTAAAAATATATATTTTGTTGTTGATTATATAT
>JBBMKE010076510.1:0-17530 GCA_037834125.1 Lippia alba | reverse complement strand
GTACATATTAAAAATATAATTATATACTTCATATATTACATTATTTTTTATCTCAAAATATTCATAGCATTCAAAAACTATCTACAGTATATTTTTTAAGTAGCACTTTGAGGTCAGTCCGAACCGGGAATAAATCACTGTTTTGGGTTAGTTTGCATCTCTCCCTTGAATTGGTGATTGACTCGGTTTTCATGGCCTAAGTTTTGGCTGCTAATTCAATTGTCGTGGCTTTGAATGACTTTTTGTCCTCGAATGGAACTGTGTGAGGGTGCGTGCTTGGGTTATTTCTTAAGTTGCTCATGCTTTGTGTGCTCTATGAGTTTTTCTGTTGGTTTTTTCTTTTGGATGATTGGCTTTGTGACTGTGTTTGAGTTTTCCATTCTTAGTGACTTAAATATAAATATGAAAACTAAAAAATAAAAAATAATTAATTGAATTATATTAATAAAAAATATTACATAAATTATTAAGAATATCAAATAAGACATATAAAAGTATCAGCTAAGTTAGTGATTATATTCTAAAAATCAAGTTAAAGATTTAAATATTAGTAATTTTAATTTTTTAAAATCATGCATTTTGTTAGGACTACTCATTTATTGTAACACGTAAACCTAAACTAATGCGTTATGAACGACACTCTAAATTTATATCTGTTTAATAAATGTAATTTGTAAAAAGATATAAACATATTATTTTACATAATTTAGATTATAATTATAAAACTTAATTGAAATGTAAAGGACGTATTAATTTATATTTAAAAAAAAAATCTCGTGCATAAATGATTTTTTGGCTTCCCAAACAAATAGTAGTTCCTATGATTATATGCAATTATAATAATAGGAAATTAAATTATTTTAATAGAAAATATTACAAAAATTATTAAGAATATCAAATTGATCTTATAAAAGTGTCGGTTAAGTTAGTGATTATATTCTAAAAAAAATATTACCTTTAAATCTACACAAAAAGTCAGATAGTCAAATGTGGTTTTCAAATATATAATAGTATAGATATAGATATAGATATAAATATAAATTTATTAAGTATTAATTTTAAATTTAAAAAAATAATTAATTGGATGGAGTAATTTAAGCAACTAATTAATTAATTCGCTTTTAAGAGACATTCAATTAAAGCTCTTGAATTTATTTTATAATTGATGATTAGGATAAATAAAAATTAATTTCTTTATCATAAAAGAATTAATAACGAATTTATATCAAATAAGAAAAATTTATTTTGAAACTACCGATAGTAATCTTTTTAAATATTAAAAATAATTCAAAATTCTAAGAATTACACGTTAAAAAAAAAATGTAAACATAAAAAAGTACATTATGAATTTTGTCAAAAATAATTATTTTTCTTAATTATTATTTATTTTCATGATAAAATAATATATAAAACAAAGATAAGCCCATTATATTTTTTTATTTATTGAAAAAATCTAAACAAAACCAAAAATATGATTCTATCAAACTTGTCAAAGATAATTATTTTCCCTTTGCTATTATTTACTTTCATAATAAAATAATATATAAAATAAAAATCAACCTATCTCATTTTTTTATTTAGTTAAAAATTTCAAAAAATCTACAAATTAAAAATTTCGAAAAATCTACAAATTAAAATTTTCAAAAAATTCACAAAATTTCAAATCATCAAAATGGACAAAAAGCCAAATAGTCAAACACGGTTTTCAAATATATAATAATATAGATAGATAGATATATTACAACCCAAAAAATTTAATCCAATCTGGGCTTCATGTTCCGATCACTCGCCCATTTTAACTTCTTTCCAAAAAAGTACAAAGAGGACTAGAAAGGGTCGAAGGCCGTTTCGGTTTGAGGCGCTGTGGATTAAGAGCTCTGATTGTAAGGCAGTGGTTGAAGAGGCTTGGGATTTGTCTGTGGCTCCCACGGCTACGGAGAGAGTCTTGGATGGAATTGAGAACTGCAAGTTGGGGTTTATGGATTGGAAAGGAGCTACGAGGACAATGGAGGAGGAGGTGGAGAGATGGGAACGGAGATTGAAAGTGTTACGAGAGGGGCAAGTTTCGGACGCCTCTAGGCAGGAGGAGAAACAACTGAGGGCCAATCTTAACCGAAATCTGGTGGAAGAGGAAATAAAGTGGAAACAAAGGGCGAAGATTCAATGGTTAAGAGAAGGGGACCGGAATACTAAATTTTTCCAACTCAAAGCTAAACACAGGGAGGAAACGAATCATATTGAGATGCTTAAAGATGAGGCGGGAGTTTCACATCATTCGGAAAACGGAATAAAGCGGGTGATTGAGGATTACTTTGGGGACCTCTTTCGATCCAATGGCTGCCCTCTTTCCGACATAGAGGTTGTTCTTAACGTGGTCCCAAGACGAGTGAGTGATGATATGGAACGTGGGCTGTTCTCTCCGGTAACGCAATTAGAGATAACTAAAGCTATCTTTTTTATGTATCCCCTTAAATCACCGGGCCCTGATGGCCTTCCCCCTTTATTACTTTGGCGGAAACCGAGAGATGAATGGATTAAATTGAATTATGACAGTACCGTGTTCGGGAATGATAGAGCCATTAGTATTGGGGTGGTGGGGCGTGACAGTCGGGGGAATTGCATTGCTTGGGAAACGGATAGAAAGGTGAACCAAGTTGATCCGTTAGTAGCGGAGGCAATGGCTGCTCTTTCAGCAGCCCGTTTGGGCCGTGATTTCGGTTGGAAGAGAGTTGTTCTGGAGGGTGATTGTCTTAACCTGGTCGAGCGTTTAAAGAGCAACATTCCTGATTTATCTGATGTAGGAAACATTATTGCTAATATCAAGACCATTTGCTCCTTAGCTTTTGAGGAGAGCCTTTTTTCGTCAGTTCGCCGTGGTGCTAATGGTGTAGCCCACAAGGTAGCTAGGAATGCAGCTTCGGCTTGCGTTGGGTCTTCGGACTTTCCTTTGTTTGTTGCTGATTTGATTGCGGCTGAGGCCGCTTAGTGTTGCCCTTGGGGCGTCTGATACTCAAAAAAAGAAAAATTACAAATAACACCCGGGTATTACGGATTGTCGGATTCCGCCGAGACCAAGAGTTAACTAATTATAAAAAGAATACTCGAAATTGAGAAATCATAAATAACACCTTCAATATATAATTACGGATACTCCCTAGATTCAATCCAATTAGAAAATAATTCTAAGTAGGGTGTTTTTTATAATTTCTCAATATATTTTGTAGTTATGTAGTCAGAACTCAGGTTGTTTTTCGTAATTTTTTCAATTATAAAACTCTTTTTTATTTGATTGAACTTAAAGGTTCTGTTCATAATTATCCTTCAAACAATTATTAAACAGGGAAAGGACTTACAAAGATTCGAGCATTGCTAAATTGGATATGGAAGAAGCGATTATCCCATTCAATCTACTTGATGACAAGTTCCTGAGATTAAGGTCAAAGGCCCAATTTAAAGATATAGTTTAGAAACACATAAAAAAGAGAAAAAAAAAATTAAAAAAAATAGTCAGATGTAATTATTCCATTAATGTATAACAGGTATTTTATAAACTTACAACGATATGATGTTAGGAGGTCGATCAAATCCCCTATAGCTGCAGTTGATGTTACTCCATGAAAATTTCCCCGGGGAACAAGGGTCTCCTCGCCAGTTACTTGTAATTGCATACGTTTCTTTAATTCTAGTAATTGCTGCAACTGTATGTTATAATTTTCCAACGAATAAATGATCAAACATGGGTACCATAATATAACTTGCTGCAATCACAAAAAAATGAGAAACTTTGCATGCAACACACGTACACTTTGCTAAAATATAAGCTTACATACCGTCACCATCGTCGGTCTGATAGTACGGAAATTGCTTGACAGTGTAAATCTCGAACTCATTGAGCATCGCCGGAAGCTTCGAGTCCAATGTCGCAGCGACTGTAAAATTATACTTCGGGTGGCTGAGGGGAGCTTTGTTGAATAATTGATGCATAACAAGGTATGGTGGTACGAAGGGTTTATTCAACTGTTGACCATTGAGATGAATGGTCATATTCCTGGTTTTGTTGGCTTCAAATTCAGCAAAATGCCAGTAGAAGTAATGTTGATCGGAAGGATTGTTGGGCGTGTAAGAAATGTTGAGGTAATCGTTGGTTGTTGGTGCTTCAGCTGCGGTGCTCATGACGAGTCGGGATAGTCTGAAGCGACTTCGTTTCAATTTTGATGCAATGGTGCTTGAAATATTGTTAGTGTTTTTTAAGGTGCAGGGCCTCCAGATGCGATCGTAAGGGTCATTCTTGTACCTAGGGAGATAGTTAATTAATAGCGTGATCTTCATATATTAACCGCCATCAAATACGAGTAGCGTGTATGCTATACATAAGTGAAATGAGTGATAAAATATGAAAATGAAATACGAGACCGTAGTTTGTGATATAGTTTGTTAAAATTTTTAAAATTTTGATATTACTATTATGTAGGTGATAGCTTAACTTTTTAAATCGGGCGTAATATTGACCGACATGCCAACATGTGGAATGACGGTATGTGTGAGCCAAAAAGTCTAAAAACCGTATCCCCAAGGTTATACGGTAACAATATTTCCATTTTTTGTTTAAACGTATTATTTTTCTCTATTGTATTTTGTCATGTGGTAAATTTGAATTTTTTTTCGATATATTTATAGCAAAATTTAAGTCTGTCCCATCATCCGGTTAGTAGGCTTAATTACAATGCAATCCATTTTTATCAGAAAATTACAATATAATCCCTCTAATTTATGTTCTGTCAGTAATTTCTCTATTCTGTTAGGATTCCGTCATGATTTTGCCTTATAATCCCAAATATACCATTAAGTATTTTCACAATTTTCGAAATTATCAAAATATGCTCATATGCTCGACCCCATGATCCAACTTAAGGGGGAGTGTTGGAGATCCTAATGTCTTTGGAAAGGATTTGCCCTAATTATTCTTTCCTTGTACGTAGCTAGATTAGAGGCTTGTAATTAGTGGATGTAAGCTATTTGTTTAGATGTAATCTCTGTATCTAGACACACAACAATGAATTCATACAATTTTCATTCCCAAATTTCTCTTGTTATCAACACAACATACCTTATGTATTTAGTACTTTCGGTTCCCAAGTTCCAACGATCCCGAACCGTGAGCGAACCAGGACCCGCGGCTTCATACACATCTTTCCAAGGATCCATCACACTCAACTTTATGACAGACACGAAAGGTTCTCCATTTCCAGTGTTCACAACGCAAACATGCACATACTCCGAACTCAATTTGTGTATGATTTCTGTCAGAAAGAGTGAGGAAGCATTCTCGAAAGACACTGTTTCCCAGTAATTAACTCCGAAGTACAGATCAAACTTTGGTGGTTTGTTCTTGTCATCGTAGTTTCCGTACCCAAAACCCACCCTCACCATGATTCTTTTGCCTTCACCGTAGTTTTGAGGGTTTAAGGTGTAACAATGTCGGGTTCCCTCAGGCCCTGGAAAGCTTCTCACGTTGTAGTATCTTATTGGGAGACCTGCCTTGAACTCGGGTGAAATGCTTCTTGATTCGCCTGTTTCGATGTAGCCTTCGTCTGTAGTGTAGTATAAACCGGCGGCTGCATCGTTGTATCCGTTTGTATTGCGTAGACCGCAATCCAGGTTTATGAATCCTGAAAGAGAGAAAATTTAGTTGACAATAAGCCCTCCGTCAAAGCTAATTGCAAATTTGCAATTTCGGTTTCATAACTTTACCTCTCCTTTTTTCCTCTATTCAATTCAATTACGAAAAAGAACTTATAGTCAAGAATTATGAAAAACACCATGTTCAATTCAGCACCATTTTAAAAAAATTTACTTTTCTTTATGTTGATCAAGGTCTTAAACGTGAACAATACTGTTTTAATTTATTATAAAAAATAAAGTGGATGATGGTGAGATTCCATCACAGTGCCTTTTTAATTTGAGGCTCTGAGCTCTAATACTATAATCCCGTCGAAAAGTTGAAAGGAGTATATATACGAAAGTAAAATTTGATATAGATGTTAAATTATGAGACGGGAAATGAATATTTTGATTAATGTCAAAGGGCTGGCCTGGCCTGATCCAAAAAAGAGAAAACCTGGTGAACTTTGGGCATGAGCCTGATGAAGTGAAGAGGCAATAGCCAAAAGCAGCTGCAATAGATGACACAATATTGATGATCCCATTTTGATTGTGTTTTAGTACTACTAGACAATGGAGAAGAGCTTTATATAGATGAAACTACGCAATATTCACAACTGAAATTGAAACCCAAACAAGATATATATACTGAAATCCTTAATTCTTTTTCTAAATAAAAAACTAAGATTTTTCAAAGTAATATTGTAAATATCATTTCGTTAACTCTAGTCATCCATCATATTATTATAATTATTTGGTTTGAAATTCCACATTGATCTATATTATCTATACCCTTTAATCAAATTAAATACCCAAATAAATAAAGGATGGTACCATTTAATTATTTTGGTTTGAAATTCCACATTTATTTATATTATCTAAATTTTAACTGTCCACTACAAGAAATTTTACTTTTACCAACAAATTTTTTCGTTGCCAAAAGTATACTATTTCGTTGCCAATTCTATTAACAACGAAATATTTTTGTTGTCGGCTTCGTAGTCAAATCCTCGTTACAAAAAGTTCATGGCAACGAAAAGTCAAAATCGTTGTGTATACATATAAAATTGACAACGATATACTTTTCATTGCAAAATGTTATTAAAAAAGACAACAAATATTCTTGTTGCTAATTTTATATTTTTTGTCGGCAAATTGGACATTTCTAATTAATAGTAATTTTTTTTAAACAGAAAATAAGAAATAATTAAAGTAGACGTCAAGGGGAAATTTTTTTGTAAAAGATATATTAATTAATAGGACATTAACTTTCTTCCCCAAGTTCTATTCTTGGCTTATCCTTTTTTCTCTCCTCTCAATAGCCTCAATAGTCAATAGTGTTGATGTCCTTTTTTCCTTTAAATTAGAGAAACTTTTAAATTATCATAAAGTTAGTTAATATGTTGAAACATTAAATATACTAGCATGAGATAGTTTCTAATTAATATTGTTGAACAAAGGTTCATTTACAAAACCTAATTGCAATGCAATCCATCATTATCGGGAAATTACATTTTATTTCCTATAAATCTTATTTGGTTTGAGATCTCTTAACGAATTTATAAAATTACACTTATGCCCTAACTATTTTATGAGTGTTATGTTGATATATGATCAAAATTATAAAATCATTCCTAAAATTTATAAGTATTAACGAAACGATATCTATAAATTAAAAATTTTACAACAAATCAAGAGTATTTTTGAATGACATAATGGAACATTAAAGATCACAAACAGTTCTCAAAATTAATGATTAAAATATAATTTTTTAATAATAATGAATTGTCTTGTAATTAGGATAAATTATTAGATAGTTAGATGTAATTATTTATTGAAAAAATAAGAAAAATTAAGTATAGTCATTCAATGTTTCTTTACGTCAACTCGTTTACTTTATATGCGTGCTTGGTTGGATAATGAATACTCGTGAATGTGATAAACTTTTTTAGATCGGACGTTAAAGTGATAAACTTGTTTACAAGTCGAGTGCTTTTCCTTGTGATGTGATGTTTAACATTCTACATTTGTGACATCACCTGTGAACTACACGTAATTAGGAATACTTTATTTAATTTTCACTCTTTGCTTATTTTATTTTCAGATTCTCAATCATCTCTCGCCGTCAATTTGTTTGGTTTTGGTATAAATATATATAAAGAAAAATGGAGAGAGAAAAATTTCCATCTCTTTGATCTAGTGAAGATTTCGACCACATGAGAAGAAGTACCAAAAAAATTTAAGCGCACGACCGGAACCTAAGACGTAGTAGAAAACAGGGATTCCACCGGCACTCGGACGGAATAGCGCATCTTCCCTCCCCGAGAGGAACGTATCTGGAAACCCTTATGGGACGACGTCTGGAGGATGATCCCAAATTTGATAAAGAAGATATGCAAAACATGGACATGATCCATTTGTTTGAGCCAACCGAAGAACACCCATACCCTCGCATCGTAATTGAGGACGAGTATCGGGAATTGCTGCAAGCTGCCTGGAAGAATACACTAATTTTGCGGATTTTGGGACGGAGTGTGAACGTGCACATCCTTTCCACCCGGATTGATAAGATGTGGAATTTAAGGGTGAGTTTGATTTGGTGGAACTTGGGCACGGTTGCTTCATTCTGAAACTCATGGACCTGGAGAAAGCATCATATATCCTCATGGAGGGCCCTTAGGTGATTTCTGGACATTATCTCGTGGTACGAAAATGGAAGCCGCGGTTTCAAGCCTCTAAGGATAAATTCACCTCGGTCGTTACTTGGATTTGTATTCCGGAGGTGGCGGTGGAAAGGAAATGATGTATTACGTGGCTTCGGCCATTGGGACATCGATCAAGATCGATAAGAATACGCACTGGGGAGCGAAAGGGAAATTTGCGAGGGCTTGTGTGGAACTTGATTCAGATAAGCCGCTTAGGAGTATGGTGGAAGTTGACGGTATCTTATGCCCAATCGAATACGAAAACCTCCCGACCATTTGTTTCCAATGCGGGTGAGTGGAACACCGAAACAATAGTTGTCCGGAGAAGCAGGCATCCTTGAACATAGATGGCAACGCAACGGTTATCGAGCCACCGTTGGCGGTACCGCTGACATAATCCAACCGGGTCAGTTTGCGGCAGCTAGATGATGGTCAAGAAAGGAAGGGGAAAGACCCGACGAAAGTGGCAGTAACGCAAGCTCATCCAAGCAAGGGCAATCTACGCGCCGTAACAGATTTGAGATCTTCACAGGAATGGAAAATGGGGAGAACAATCAGGAGCACCCGGATATGACGAGAGATATGGAGAGAGACATAACAGAAAGTGAAATTACAGCCAAACATAATCCCCTGTTCATGGAATTGCCTGATGATATTTATGCAGTAATGGGCTATCTACTGAGCCAACCAATGACCAGCTAAAACACATGTGAAGAAGCCCATTGAGGCCCGCCAACCACTGAAAAAGCAGACCAACATCGCAGTCCAGAACCCAATTCTTAAGTTCCACAACACTGAGGCCGGTTCTACAATGGGAGAAATTGAAAATAGGCCAACTATTATGGCAGATGCTCTGGGCCGTAGAAGACTACCCATGGATCGTTGGAACAGAGAGACTCACACAAGCAATTCTCTCAATCAGAAGTCCTCCAAGAACACACTAACCCCAACCTTCCCTCACATATGAATGGCGAAGGGATGGACGCTGCAACTTATACCTTGGATCCTGACCCGGGAGACCAGACACAACAATATATGGAAGAGCAGGTGATGATATCGCGATCATAGAGGCAGAAGATGGCTATATTTCAGCCTAAGGATACGATGACGGACATGACTACTAATTGGCCTACCAATTTCATAGTACAAACAATTTATCATGAAAATAATCACATGGAATTGTATGGGAGCTGGAATGAGGTGTTTCGTCGTCACCTTAAAGATCATCAATCGAATTTAGTTTTCTTATCGGAGACAAAGGTTACGGGCCTTCATGTGGATGAGATATCAACCACACTGGGTTTTTCTAATGTTTATAAGGCACCGATGAGTGGCAGAGAGGGTCAAATTTGGTTACTCTGGAACGAAGATAAAGTGGCGGTCAACGTACTAGGGGCATCCAACCAGGCCGTACATGCCTTGATTGCCCCCCTCCCCCGCAGTAATCAATGGTTTATCTCTGAAATTAAGTCGGTCTGATGCAAACAAGATGCACAGAACTTTGGGATAATCTGAAGATGTTTGGAAAAAGTCACAATTTCCCTTGGATATTAGCAGTAGACTTCAATAATATTTTAGTGCTGAGTAAAAAATGTGGTGGGAAAGAGACAAGCTGGCTTAGATGTAATACTTTCAAAGATAACTTGGACCGTTGTGAACTCATGGATTTAGGTGCTTCGGGGCTGAAGTTTACTTGGACCGAAGTGGTGAATGGTGGTCGGGTAGTCTGGGAAAGACTCGACCGAGCGGTAGCAACTATTGCGTGGTCCTTCAGATTTCCCAATAATACAGTTCGAGTGCTGCCAAGAATACACTCAGATCATAGTCCTTTGCTCACCAACATGCTAGGACTGCAGTACAGCCTTTTAGATTCGAGATAGCATGGGACTCGAATCCCGAATGTGCGAAAATAGTGGAGAATGAATGGAATCAGGAGGGAGAAGCCCTCGAGAATAATGGCCGGCTTCCAGCGATCCTGAAAACTTGGAACCGAGAGTTATTCGGTAATATTTTTGTGAGAAAGAGAAAACTGGGTGCCCGCATTGAAGGGTTCCAAAAAATATCAAGCAAAAAAGGCATGATCACCTCCGGGCTCTCGAGCTTGAGTTAATTGAGGAATATAACTTGACTCTTAAACAGAAAGAAATACTATGGTTTCAACAGTCCAGAATTAACTGGTTTGAGTTGGGGGACAAAAACACAAAATTCTTTCACCTCTCTACCCTCTGTCTTTGCAAGCGTAACAAAATCGAAACACTCAAAATAGTGGAGAGTGGACGACAGATAAGGAGATAATGCAGGCACATGTACAACTTCTTCTCCTCCCTCTTCTCAAATGGTGGTGAGGAAGTTATAGATTCTGTCACGGCCCGGGTCCAGGGACCCATTGGACGCGACCGCAAGTCTCCAAGTCCACCGAATATAACCTGAAATTACGCTTAAACCACTGCCCAAAAGGGATATCCATTGGTTATACTTGGACTCTTCAACTTTTATACTGAACTTAACTCTCATATTTTTCCAATGTGGGATAGGAGTGTCACAATCACCCTCGGTTCGGATAAGTCAAGTCCCTTCGGTTGACGTCCTCGCCGCGGCACGACATATACCCCAAGACGATTCGGTTGAAAATTTTTTATTGCAAAATCAATGTTTTCTAGTAGTGTCAGAAGAACAAATAATCAAAACCTGAGATCAATTTTTCGAGGCTGAAGTCAGGTTAAGGGATATATTGAAAGAAATCATTACGAATCATCACGGCAAATAAAAGTAAGAAAAGAGAAAGTGCTAAGCCTGGCATGCATATTGATGAAGAAATAATAAGAGTCGGGGTACTTGCTCACGTCTGTCGATGACTTAACTTTGACAAATTTGTTGTGTTTAGAGAGTTGCAGACTTGTAGGAATTGAGCATGTCATGTATTTCCTAATGCCATGGAGATGCCCGCTATATGTGGACGCACGAAATCTATCGCACGAGCAAGATAAGTATTTTAATTCGGTTATATTTCTCTTGATAAGTGTTATAGTTCGACTAAGTTTCTAATTGGATTATATTTATTTGAAGAAATCAATGATATGTGAAAAATAAACTTTATTTTGTAATTAGAATTAATTAATAGAATAGACTAGAAAGTGATTAGTGTCGAATTGTGTAGAAGAGTAATTAATTAGGTGGTTAGGAGATTGAGTAATTAGCTCACTAGAATACTCTTCCAACTAGTATAAATAGAGGAGGTTTTCTTCATTTGTAACCAAGCCAAAAAAAAAAAAGAGTTCTTAAGTTATAGAAAAGTTCTCCTCTTTTAAATAATTAGTTATCTCTTCCTATCCAAATAAATTCCTAAGTTCTCCTTCAAAATCGCCTCTTCCAACTAAATAATAATCTCCTCCTTTTAACAAAGTGGTATTAAGAGCCAAGGTTCGAAAAAATGAGTGGTGGTGGAATAGCCCTCTTCCAAGTTCCTATGCTCAACAAAAACAAATATGATAACTGGAGCATTAGGATGAAGGCTCTCTTAGGAGCACAAGATGTGTGGGACATTGTTGCTAAAGGTTACAATGAACCCAAAGATGATGCCAAAATTGAGAAAGATGTAAAAGATCTGCGAATGAGAGCCAAGAAAGCTCTCTACCTCATCTATCAAGCCTTAGATGAGGAAGGTTTTGAGAAGGTGTCGAATGCAACAATGGCGAAGGAGGCATGGGAGAAACTCCAAGTATCGTATCAAGGTGCGGAGCAAGTGAAGTAGGTCTGTCTTCAAAGACTTAGGGGAGAGTTTGAATCTTTGCATATGAAGCAAGGTGAGTCCATCTCCGATTACTTTTCAAGAGTTTTATCTATAACAAACCAATTGAAAAGGAATGGAGAAAAATTAGACGATGTGAGAATCATGGAGAAGATTCGAGATCTTTGGATCTGAAATTCATCCATATCATAGTAACTTATGAAGAAATAAAGAATTTGGATGAGATGACGATCGAACTGTAAAGTCACGTAAGGAGCCAAGAATTGTTTGTATTAATTGATATGTGAAAGTACAAGATACAACATTGTATATATACTGATTAGGGCTACAAAATACAAGAGAGGAAATAGGCTGAATACAAGGAAAAGAATAAGGAAGGAAAAGATTACAAGAGTGATTTGAGTCAATCAAGAATCCTTCCTTCACGAATAAAGTGGTAGTCCAGCTCGATGTGTTTGGTACAAGCATGGAATACCGTATTGGAACTCAAATATATGGCACCTATATTATCACACCATAACACCGATGGATGGGATACCAGAAGACCAAGTTCCATGAGAAGTGCCTGGATCCACAAGACCTTAGCAGCAGCATTAGCTAACGCCTTATACTCACTTTCAGTCGAAGAGCGTGCAATAATGGGTTGTTTCTTTGATTGCCAAAATACCAAATTGGTACCAAGATAGACAGCATAACCCTCAGTTAATCGTCGATTATCAGGGCATCCGCCCCAATCACTGTCTGAGAAAACCTGCAATGTATGATCGTTGGTACGAGTAATGAGTAAGCCAAGGTCAGACGTCCCTTTTAGATACTGCATGAGGCTTTTTACAGCTTTCCAATGTTCATCGGTAGGATTGTGCATGAATTGAGAGAGTCTGTTAACTGAGAATGCAATATCCGGTCGAGTAAGAGTGACATACTGCAATGCCCCTAACAATCATCGGTACTGTTGGGGTTGCTCAAGTGGTTGGCCCAAGGATTTAGATAAAGTGGGGCTTGTCACCATCGGGGTGGTACATGGCTTGGAATCAGCCAGACCAAACTGGTGCAAAAGATCAGTCACTTTTTCTGGGATAGAAGCAATCTGGTTGAGGTATGAATAGTCTCAATCCCTAAGAAGTATGAGAGTGAGCCAAGATCACGAACCAGAAAGGCCGCCTTATAAAAACCAATCCAACTTCACTTCACTGGAACCTGTGACAATGATGCTATCAACATAAACCAGTATATAATGAACCAATGTACCTTACCGAAGTATGAAGAGGGAGTGATCAGCCTTAGAGGAAGTAAATCCGAGTTGTAGAAGAAAAGCTGAGAGATGCTGGAACCAAGCCCGGGGAGCTTGCTTAAGACCATAGAGAGATTTATGAAGTTTGCAAACATGGTCGGGAAAATCCGGGTGAATGAACCCCCTGTGGTTGTTCCATAAAAATATCAGTGTCCAGAAATCCATGCAGGAAGGCATTAGAGATGTCCAATTGTCGAGTAGGCCAAGAGTGAGAGATGGCCAACGAGAGAACCGTCTGTATGATTGTCATTTTAACCACCGGACTGAATGTTACATGATAGTCAATGCCAGATTCTTGAGAAAACCCCTTCGCCACTAGACGGGGTTTGTATCGATCAATAGTCCCATCTGAATGTCGTTTGATGCGAAATAACCACTTGCACCCAACAACATTTTTAATACCAGGGCGAGGTACCATTGACCAAGTTTTATTAGAAATAAGAGCATCATACTCAGCTTGTATAGCTTACTGCCATTGAAGGAGATGATAGGCCTGTTTGAATATGCTAGGTTCATGGAAAAGGTAGTGTGTGCTCGTGGAAGCAACATGAGCTTCACGACAAGAGAGGGTAGAGCGGTGTAGGTCTATGGGGTGAGTACGGGTGGTTGTAGTTTGTTTGGTACTGTTGGAACCGCTGGAGGTTGTGTTATTAGTGGTAGGAGCTGGATTACCAATTCTTGATTACCAATTTTCATCTCTCTACCGTAATTCTCTGCGTAATCCAAAGGGAAAAGCCTGGGTATGCGCAGATAATGGCGGCGTCGGCGGCGAATAATCTGCTGAATGTGGAGGAGTGGCCGTCGTGGGGTTCCCGGAGCGTCGATTGCTTCGAAAAGCTGGAGCAGATTGGGGAAGGAACTTATGGGTGAGGCAAAAAGTTTCGATTTTTTATTGTTTTTATGCCGTTCAGTTTCGAGGGGAGGTTGGTGAATTTTCTTATTGATATGGGTTTCGTTGATTTTTCTGTGATTTTTCTTGTAATTTTGTATTTAGGTATTTGGGTTATCTTTGGTTAGGTTGCTTTGGGTTTGGGTGGGGAAGATTTGTTTGTTTTAATGCAGTTTAGTACGTTTTGCTTGATATAATCTCATTATCTTTTTCCTGCTTGGTCTGAGGGATGGTAGGTTAAGTTACGTTTTGCTGGCTTATTTAGTTTGTAATGTATCATCACGTGTTGGTTTATGAAGTATGTTGTTGTTTACTTTACAAATGTTTGAAGTTAGTGGTGAATTTTCTCCCAATTGTTGCTGTTTGTGATGCCTTCACCTGATAACGGTGCTTATGGAGGTGGACGGAAATCTCATGAGATGGAATTAGATACGGTGGAGTGTTTATCTTCTTATTAGATGATACATTGTGAACCTGGGTTGTAAAAACCCAATGTTTGTGATGGGTGCAAACTGCAATTCTTTTTGATGATATTCCATGGATGAATGGGTAGATAGAGGATCTTACGACAACATAGTTTGGATTAATATCATATACACTGCGATGCCAGTCTATAATCTGTGCTTTTCTTTTAATAAGAAAAGTAGTCCTCAAGAATTATGAAACGTGAACTCTCAATGTTTGTAACTTTCAGACTTATACACATACTTGCGAAAAGCATTATGAGGTTCACAGTCAGCATGGTAATCAGAGTCCAATTTAGAAGAGTTCATAAGCAGATTGAGAGAACCTTCGAACAATATAAATCTTGACTCTGAAGTATAGCTTGCAGTCAATCCTCAGGATTCATAGAGATAAATTGGTGCTCTGTTGTGCTAGTTATATTAATTGAAGTTTTCTTTTTTAATTGCCGTGTTTATGTCTGTTCCTCACTCTTTTTCTCTTCACCAGTCAAGTATACATGGCCAAAGAAAAGAGAACTGGAGAAATTGTTGCTCTAAAAAAGATCCGCATGGATAATGAAAAAGAAGGGGTATGTTCTCCTCCTCAATCATTGGATATCTTAAAAAGTACATGTGCGTAATTAAGAATGCTACAATCTGTTTCTTGGAGGATCTATACATTTCCTATCAAGCTGACTTCGCCCTTATTTTTTTCTGCAGTTTCCTATTACTGCCATTCGAGAAATTAAAATTCTGAAGAAGCTACAGCATGATAATGTTATTAAGTTGAAAGAGATAGTAACATCTGCAGGTACTTCTTTTTTAAGTTTAAATGGTGCATTATGTTGTGGGTTTGTGCTATCTCTGAAATGTTATCTCTCATTTGAAATTTGTATCAAATATGTCACCTAGGCCCTGAAGAGGATGAACAAGGAAAAACTGGTTATAACTTAAACCCTTTTGCTCTTTTATGTCGAGGTTCCCTGTTTTTGCTGTTTAATAAGTATTGACGTTGTAACTCATATGATTACAGATGGTAATAAGTACAAGGGAAACATTTATATGGTCTTTGAGTACATGGACCATGATTTGACTGGTCTAGCAGATCGTCCTGGTCTGAGATTTACAGTTCCACAGATAAAAGTACAGTAAGCTTCCCAATAGCTTTTAGTATTAATCATACTAGTTTTCTGACGTAAAGAGTTCATTAACTTTTTTTGCTTGCAGTGTTATATGAAGCAACTGCTCACAGGTCTTCATTATTGCCATGTAAATCAAGTGCTCCACAGGGATATAAAAGGTTAGATGCATATTGTGTGTTATATTTAGATTGAATATTGTGGAAGTGTAAGAGCTTACACGGTAACTCCTTGGCAGGCTCCAATCTTCTGATTGACAATGAGGGAAACCTGAAGCTTGCAGATTTTGGACTTGCACGTTCCTTTTCCAATGATATCAATGCTAATCTTACAAATCGTGTTATTACATTGTGGTACAGGTACATACGGTATGCTCCGGTTGAGCACTAACGTTTCTTAATCTATCATTGCTGTCACTAATTAAGTTTATGCATCTCTTTTATGTTTTAGACCACCAGAGTTGCTTCTTGGAGCCACGCAGTATGGTCCAGCTGTTGACATGTGGTCTGTTGGTTGTATCTTTGCTGAGCTATTGTACGGAAAGCCGATCTTACCAGGAAAAAATGAGGTTTCTTACGCTTGCTTTTGACTTGTCTACACTATTGGCTTTCTTGATGGATAACTGATCTGTTAATTTGAAAGTGATTTTTGTGGAGTGATTATACATGGTGTTGATTGCCACTCTTCAAATGAGGCAAAATGGAGTTCTCAGTTGCATATCTGGTTTCAATAGATCTGTGCACTATAGATTTGGGTCGGTTTAGATGGAAGTTAGTTACAGCTGAAAAGTTCTCTACCTTCTTAAGAATGCTATATCAAGGTTGCCAATTTGCTTATGATATTTATTTTAGCATTGTATGAGAAAAGATAAAACTTACTTAAAGACTACAGTTTAATTGCCACACTAAGCACTTTATCTAATAATTCATGACCTGATTACGAATTAGCTGGATAGTAGTCTGTTTGAGTATGCATATGCATATGCACCACCAATTGGTCATTTAAGGAACTTGGATGAGACCAACATGGTTTTGACCAATAAAAGATGAAATCTTGCCCTCAATTTTGAATATAAAGCTTTTAGGGAGTGGGATTTCGGTTTGCTACTCTCAGAATAATCTGGGCACTGTGAACCAAAATTTCAATGGAGAATCAGGATAGAAAAGAGCTTTAGATGCCAAGTTGCAAATAGATGAACTTAGATGTTAAGATCTTAATTTGAATTTTTGCATAATTTCAGTCAAACCCTCAAAATAACTTCATGAAAGGCTCATTGTGAAGAGAGAAGTGAGGTTCATTTTGTAAAATTAATAAAATTATCTTAAGAATGTTTTGTCTTGGATTTAATATGATATAGAAAACTTTTGAGCTTGGCATTTCTCGTTCATTCTGTGTGCTTGTACAAGATGATAGATTGTTGCCAGAGTAGATGTAAGTTATAGTTTCTATTGCTTTTGGTAGTACAAATGAATGAATGATATAGCAGTTGACCCAATTAGCGATTCTTTTAATACTGTTTGTGAATATTATTTTCATCTTAGTATTGCTTGCTTTTGTTGGTCTAAAAATGTTAAAACGAACTCAATACCTTTGTAATTGCAGCCGGAACAGTTGAATAAAATATTTGAGCTTTGTGGAACCCCTGATGAGTTGA
>JBBMKE010076206.1:0-17536 GCA_037834125.1 Lippia alba | reverse complement strand
TATATATATATATAGTTTTTATGCATTAATACATTATTTCTTACAACAATAACAAAAAAAAAACAACATAGTTTAATGCATCACATGGGTAATATGTTAAATATAAATACAATGTTGCTTTAATAATCAAATATATAATTTTAGCGTCATTTTTTATGTTTAGATTCTTTATATTATTCAACTAAAGCTTAAATCATCATTTTTTTGTGGTTTCATGAAATTGGGACAATGTTTATTGTTATAGAAAGAATTAGATTAAATATCTAAATTAGTAGACATATAATTGAATGAGAATCGAAGATAATCATTTTATATAAAATATGTCAATATAAACATACAATTTTAAATTAATCAACCACAATTACTCCCCTAATTCATTCTATAATATATTCTCAATCCATTTTTATTACTAAAAGCAAACTCTAGAATTATGACAATTTATAACCCTCAAAAGCAAAGTCTAAAATTATAACAACGTAAGATGACTCGTGCAAAGTAGATTGTGTGCTTAGAGATGGTACTATATATGAATATGAATCAATAAAGTGACATCTTGTTAACCAAAGTGTCCAATGAAGACTTGTTATTTCTTACTACATACACATAATATTAGAATTAATTGATGTCGTAAAAGAAACTTATGTATGCTAGATTAGTAGATTGGTCTCGACATATATCTGCATGGTTGCTTAAAAAAAAGAAGAGTTTTAATTCTACTCATAACATTAGATTTATTTTTCTATCTGCAAATAAAATTGATATATATCTTACCACTTATACATAAGATGAAATAAATGCAAAACAAAAAAATATATGTGCTATTTATAAAATTTGTGATTATATACTTATATCCTCTCATAAGTGGTCATTATATTACTCTATTATTTATAAAAATGATATCATACCAATATTTGTTCACTTTATTTACTGCTCTTATATAGGTGTTTTTCTTAAACATGAGAATTAACATTTAACATGAAAATTAGGTTGCTGTGACGCACACTATATCATTAATTTGTTTTTATTTTTGCTGGGTTGTTGAAAAAAGAAGATTTTAACATAATTGGTGGGTGATATGTTAATATTAAAAATATATAAAAATATTACATAAATTATTTTGAACTAATTAAAGATGTGTATAAAAATTACCTCCTCGCTGATCGACACTTGAACAAATCTTCAGAAAAAGAAATTGCTGTGTTAAAACACAGAAAAAAAACTACAAATTAATATATAAATAAATACAATAATATATTAAAATATAAATGTATTGTAAATATGCAAGGAAAAAAACCTTACATGCATCTTAGTTGATAATATATATAGGTGAAATAATTTTTTATATATGATAGAACAAGATACAAAGAAATAATAGATAGATAGACATACACACACACACACACACACACACACATATATATATATATATATATATATATATATATATATATATGTTCACAAATATATATAAATTACCTTGTCACGCAGTATACTTGAACAAAAGCTTCAAATAGATGAATTTCTCTATCTAAAAATTAAGAAAAAGTCATAAAAAAAAAAAAAAAACACACACACACACACATAAAAACACGCGTACATAATAGATAAACAACTATATGTATAATTACCTCACCGCATATCCTACCTGAAAAAGTAAAAAGAGAATAGAAAAAACTATGATTAGTATACAATTAACGCCTTAAAAAATTGAAATATCGCCGTAATTTATGATATAGGGTCTAAGCATAAATCCAATAATCATAAAGAGATTACCTGAATTATATTCAAAACTTGTGCCAAAAGTGATATCCATTCAATGCTTGTATCAAAAATAATATCGTAAAACTAATATCGTAAGTAGACTTGTGCCAATTGCATCTATATATACAAATTTTTTTTATGTGTTAATTGATAATTTTGCTCCAATATAGCACGGATTTATAGATTAAATCAGAGATGCACTTGGATTTGCATATCCCAATAAATCAGTTGTATAAATTAATTATTACTATCCAATGTTATTAATGATTTTGCTTAATTATAGGACTTGCATATCAGATGCACTCGGATTTGCATATCCAATATATCTTTCTAGAGGTTAATTAATAATTTTGCTCCATTAGTGTAATTTGATATTTATGTGAAATGTTAAATATCTCAAAAAGTCAAATATGCGTATAGAATTCTTGACATAAATAAATTGATATTGTTTGAGTTTTTCTAAATTTATGTAATTAATATCTTAATTAGTGGGATCTAGTAATAATAATCCTTAATTGTGGTGCAAACCCATATAAGATGGATATACCATTAATAATGCGATAAATAATACTAAAATATTATACAAAATAAAGTTCAACCAATCATGTTTTTTCTATGTAATTTAAAACCACAAAAAAACTATAAAATGACACATCAACAAAAATACAAAAGAAAAGTCAAACATGGTTTTCAAATATATTATAGTATAGATATATAATAAATAGTTAACTTTATTATTAATAAACTAGAAGCCCGTTTAATTTTCTCCAATTTAACCCTAAAAGCCGCAGCTAAAACTGCAAAACCCAATCTCCAGTTTCCTTCGCCTTTAACCACCACCACAACCAGCACCTCTCCCACATCCACTATACGAGACTATCATCATGCTAACCTCCACGGCTCCACCTGCAGCCCTGCACTTCCTGCCACCATCACCACCCATGACTGCTACCTTGCTCCAGGGCGCAACTACCACCGCCCTCCACCGCCATCGTTTTCCAGGCCACCACCAACATCAGCACCAAGATCTTCTCCATTGTCAAGACATCGCCACCATCCGTTGCGCAAGGACCGGCGCCCACGACCACCACCCTCGAGCATTCTATTTTAATTTTAATTTTGGATGTGTCTAGAAATCATATTTGGGCAAAAAGAATATGTAATGGGGAAAAAGTTGTGAGACTCGGCGAGCGAAACCCGAACCCTTTTTTTAGGCTCGTTGGCTCGCGAACCAAGCCCGAGCCAGTTCTACTTGGCCCAAGCCCGAGCCCCATCCAGCAAAAATGCCTCGGCTCGGCTCGTTGCCATTCCTAGTCCAACTCCTTCTAGACTTCCCTTCCTTTCTTGAAGGTGTTGTGCCCAATCATGTACCCAAAGATATTTGCACATTCGAAAACAGAGTTCATAATCTTCTCCATTAAATGAAATACGGACTAAAGTTCAATGGGCAGCTATAATAATGATTTACCAAAGCAATATATTAGAATATAAACCATAAAAGAGCCTAAACGAATATAAAAAACAGTTGCATATAACTTACGGAAGACAAATACAATCCCTAAATTCCCATTTATACATATCTAAATAAATCCACGAAAAGTGTTCAATAACTATTAAAATACAATAAGAAAAACTTAAACATTAGTCTTGCACTAATTTGTCACAACAAACAGGGCAACCAAACATCATTTAATTGGTCAATAAAACATAGTCATGTATGCACTTCAATTTTCAAGTATTGCCACGGAAAATGCAATGCTTTGAATGACAATGTGCGCCCTAGTTAGCACGATAACGACTTTTTTACTAATTGAACACGGTCTCTGCCATTTGATCTCTCATGACTGTCCATTGAGGTGATGTCCCCATGTGTTGATGATGTTAGCATTGTTGTCGCAATCATTATGAAAGGCCTCCCCAGCCAATGCTTCCATTGGATCCATATCTATCTCCATACGGATGAAGTTATGAAGCAAACAACAAGTCTAGATGATTTTATTTTGTTTCTTAATTGGATAGAAAGACATACTACGGAGTATTGTCCATCGCTCTTTCAGTATACTAAAACACCTTTCTATACAATTACGTGTTTTTACATATTTATTGTTGAACACCTTTCTCGCATTGTGGGGCCAGTTTTGACCATTGCCCCACTCGTTAATATGATAAAGAAATCCACGGTTCGGAGCAAGGAAACCATCTCCGTTAGTATATCCAGCGTCGCAAAGATAATGATTCCCCGAGAACACATACAATTTATTATCCACAATGAGTTTTTCCACAAACAATGGTTAAATAGAGAGGAATAATTCCAAAGATAAACGAATATGTACAAACCTTTTGGAACATTAAATCCATTTGGACGATGAATTGCGTCACGCAGCACCCTTGCATTGGCTGTCAAGCCTTCCCAATTATACAAAGTTTATGTTCCGATCACAAAAACCTAAAGCATTAACACTGCAAATGGACTTCCGAGACCAATACCTAGCTTGTTCAGTAGCAAGAACAAGAACGAGTATATAAGTTTCATCCAGAGCACCAAGGCAACCCTAACATTACAAAAATGTTAATTTCATTGCATATAGATCGATTTAAGGCCTTGAACTACTTCCATCTCTCATCGTTACAATCGGCAGTTACAGGTTCAGGTGTCACTTGGAAAATATCATGACATCGCATAATCACATCAAGAACAGAGTTAAACCGGATTGACACAGTGTGTCCAGACCGAAAAAAAGACTTCCTAACAACACGATTCTTTCTATGATGACCGATAATGCTAAGAAACATTGCAACTTGCTCATGTACGGATACACCACGAGTACTCCTAAAGCCTCCACATTTCTGGAGGATCATACACAGTTTTCAGAAAAGAGCATGACCTAATCTCAATAGGTCTATACAATCCTGTTCTTTTTCCGTTATAAGTCCGTGCAAATTTTTAACTTGAAGAATTGATATGTTGCACGAACCCTTTCGATGAAATGCCTCTCATCCAACACAACAAAATTAATTAGTAATAACAATACAAACATCATTATACGAATAATTTGCATATGCATCATTTCCAGTATCATAATAGCCTCACCATCATCGCCCTCCAAATCCATTTCTAGCTACTAACATAAAAAATTTAAATTAACCTATGAATTCAAATTGTAACATACGCAGTAGATGGGTAAATATGATTCTCAACAACTATCCATGGGAACACAGCTGGAAATAGATATGAAAAGATTAAAAAAAAAAACCCTTATTTTCATATTCGCTGAAATAGAGCATATTTACAACTACATGGTAAACAATCAATCCAAGATCAAATGCGAATTTGGAAACTCACCTCCTACACTTCTATCTCCCCTGCACTAGGTAAATTAATGAGATCCCTTTTACCCTCAGACCATGTGTGAATCTCTGTGATATCTCTTGTTGCGCACATATGAAACGTGACGAGGATAATTAATGATAACAATTGATAAGTGTTTGAATAATTAAACCTGAGGATTTGAAATTGTGGTACGAAGGCGCCTAGCGATTCGTTGGCCCAACTCAATTAAAAATCCCGCAATTGCTTCCATGAATTCGCGGCAAAGGAATCGTACACAGTAGCCGTGCCAAATTGCTGTAAATTGCTGACCTAGTAACTATATTATAAATAATATTAAGATAATAAATTATAAAAATAAGATTTATAATTTATCTTATATTTTTAATTTATATATAAATTTAATATACAAATATAAGAATATTACAAACAATGAATTAAAAACTTAGATAAAGCATCAAATAAAATGAAATGCGGAGAAAGGCTAGAGAAAAATGAAGAAGGTTATATAATTTAGGATTTAAATTTCTCAATTCATATGCTTTTATAACCCTAGCTATTCACTTGACATGTAGGCGGTCCGCCGAGTTTGGCAATCTAATTGCGGTGCAGAATGATTCTCTCAAAGTACTATGATTATGGGACACATGCGGTGGACTAATAGCATCGTTCCTTGGATCGATTGTGATCTGAATGCACTAGTTTAAACTTGAAAGTACACTAATCTTCTGACAAACTTTTGAAATACCAAATAAAAATTCACTCAACTTCCAAAAAACTAATGCTAATTATACTGTCCCTATTAGATCAATCGTATACATTATTGGGGATAAATCTCCAAATTGAAGTTTGTTTAGGGGCAAGATTACACATAGACGAAACAATACGCCAAATTTGTAAATAATAAAAAATGGTCAGCTGCTCAAGCCTCAAAGCGGTCTTAATCCCCAAATTCAAAGAGCTTAACCTAATTCCTAAGCCGTGAAATTCCCCGCCAAACATTCCAAATTGAACTCCGAAATTTCATGGGTTTTCCTCTCCTCCGATTCAAGAACGCCGCCTCTATCTCCCGCCGCCTTTACTCCTCTTCCGCCGCCCTGACACGGCGGCCGTGGACGCCGTTGACGGACGATCCAAAGGACTCGGACGGCGGCGAAAGCGCTGTTTACAAGCGGGCTCTCAGGCTCCAGAGACCCGCCACCGTGAAGTATTGGGAGTGTGCGCGCAACTCCGTGAGTCTAATCGGTACGATTGATCGTCCTTTTGAAGCATGCAAGAGCACGGAACTCGGCGTCTACACTCGCCTTCGAGTTAGAGCATCCACTGGCGCTCGCCGCCAATTTTGGTGAGGAATCACTTACTTTGTTGTTCTTTGATCTGTTTGTCGCGTAGTTGTTTGATCTGCAATTCGTATGCGTAAGTGACACAGTGTATTGCTCAAATTTTGGGATGAGATGGCGGAAATGTCTGTCCAGCATTTGAAGCCTAATGATTTGATTTATGTTTCTGGTCATCTTGAATCGTACGTGAAGGTGGATGAGGATGTGAAGCCGGTGCATCTTTATCAGGTCTGTGATTTGGTTGGCATTCGTAGTCTTGGCTAATATATAGAAAGCCGAAGTAATTTTATTGGAATGTTGGTGTTTTGCATTACTAGTTTTTGGTGAAGACATGTTCATTATTTGCCCACTCCCCTAGTGAAAGGGGGTTGAACGTGTAAACTGGGATTTGAGTATTTAACCTTCTTGTGGTGCCTAGTTCTGGCTAATATTTTGATTCATTAGTCATGATGTTAATATCAGTATTAGTAATCCCTGCCTAGTGGTTATAATGGTTGACGGAGCAGATAATGTTGCTGAAGCATAAAAATGAAAACGTAGGGTGTATTTTAATCACTCTTCATACTTCAAAAATGCAATATAATGCACAAATTCTTATTACCAATGCGACTTTTAGTTTGATGGGAAAACAAAAAATAATGGGCATCTATGAAAATGACATGGTTACTTCGGTTCATGTCAAAGTGATACCTACTCTGATATACAAATCCACAAGGAAATTAATTTCTGACTACAAGTAATAAACTGGATGCTTTAGACTATTCACTGTTCATATGCCTCACCCGTTTGATTGCAAAGAGTATATTTTCTCTTCTGCTTTTCATCTTTCTAACGAAGCTATCTTTAACATGTTTTCATGGAAGAAAAGTAAAGGGCACAAAGGACACTCAGGAAAATTACCTTTTTTGCATTTTTCTCTTAAGACGGCCCCAATTTCTGACATATTGTTGGGGTTTGTTGTAAAATGTGTAATGATTTTTATGTCGTCTAGATGCCAATTCAACTTGTTATGAGTTATGACATTGAATAGAAGGGATATCCCAGGTTAATAGAGTACATCTGAAATCTGGGTATTGGATACATACGGCTATTTTTACTTCTGCATCAATGAAATGGCATACAAATTTAAGAGAATATTGTATTAGCTATAAATGGCTCCGTTTGTCATCCTAAATCCAAAGAAAAAATGTATGTTACATGTGGTTAAAGTGAAGTGTTGTAGAAGTACAATAATCTTGTTAAGGTGTACTTTTGCATCTAATTGTCGCCCATGATTACCGGACGCATTTTATATGTTCGTATAATGAATCTTTCATTTGCAGGTAACTGTTAAAGAGATCAATCTTGTCACTCAACCTGGTCCGGGGAGAGCCTGTCAAAATATTGTGAATTTGGAACCCGAAGGTACATTTTCTTCTTATTTTGCTTAGTAATTTCAGGAAGTGGATGATCTCTGACATACTTAAAAAGGATCTTCCTCGCACTATCCTTCTGCCTTCTATTTCATGATCTATTCAGAGTTCAAGATGAGCGTAGTTTCGTAAGTATCTGGAAACATTAGGATCAGTTCAAAATATGAAATGGTGAATGAGCACTTTTGCCTTCTGTGACCGACTCAATGATGAATAATACGGGAAGTAAATAATAACGAAATACAGAGAAGTGTCAGACACAAGTATCTTTTTGGGTTAAAACCATTTATAGTTCCTCATGGTTTCTTTGTAGGAATACTTTTGGTCCCTGATATTTAAATTGTAACCTTTGTCCCCATGTTCCATTTTCCTCTGGTTTTGGTCATAAATAATTAACTCCATCCCTTTTGATGTTTTATGTACACATTGACCCTTCGTATTAGTTTTTCAATCAGAGCTTACTGAAAAATCTATTTTTTAAGGGCAAAATTATTAATCCGAACTTAATATAATTCTTAGACCATTGATGTCTGATCATTGCAAAAGTTGGCGACGATTTTGTCCTCAAAATTGAACATTTGGTAATATTTAATTGGAAAATTGGATAGGGGATGAATGTGTTACTAAAATGAACACAGGGGGCAAAAGGTTACGGTTTATACATTAGGGACCAAATGCTTATAAAATATAGCATAACAGACCAAAAAGTAACAACTTAGATACTAGAGCATTTCTAGAATGAAACATGAGAGACTACGACTGATGTTAACATTATTTTCTTTTCTCATTTTCTGGTCTTCCCCACTCAGGGTGGGTTGGGGTTGTTTGTCCAAACAGATTTTTCTTGAATTTAATCTCATCTTTATTGTTTGGGCTGTCAAATCTCTGCATGTCATATCCATGTACAATCAAGCATACATTTCAAACAATTTTGTATTCATGTGCCGCTTTATCTTTCATTTATTCTCCAATAATTGTAAGCTACTTCATATTTGTATAATCTGGCAGTTTCATCTGAGGAGATCATGCGAAAACGTCGAGACCGGCTTCATTTGTGGCACGTATTCTTCGCCAACCCATATGAGTGGTGGGATGATAGAAACTCTAAATTGAAACCAAATCATCCCGACTTTAAGCACAAGGATACGGGTGAGGCACTCTGGCTTCGTGAAAATGATCCTCCATGGATCAAAAAACAACTCCAGTTACGTGATTCAAGAGCATTACACACACAAAGCGCAGGAAAGTACAAAAATCCTTGTTTACATCTGTCCCCATTGGTTTATGAAGATGCTGAAGGAACTTGAATATCACGTGGATCAATGGCGGAGCCACGATCCCAAAGGCCGGGTGTCACTTCTTCATAATCAAAAACATACATTGCAATAAACAAGATTAATATCAAAGTTCATGTGGATATTTACTGTACATAGTTTTTGCTTGAAGGAACCCTTTTATTGCTTGGTAAGCTAAATGTATTTGAGTTATGGTTCATGTGTTTACCGTGTATATTGACTATATGTGGTTTGTAGTAGTTACAACTTACAATTCTTTCAAAAATTAATATGTTGAGGAAAAAGTCAACGTTTCTGATAATAGTGTCTATTGTGGTTGAGTCAGTTGACATTTGTTAGAAGATGGTTGTTACAAACATATATTGATACAAATGATTAAGAGTTCTTTCTTTAGAGACAATGATTGCGGGTTTGAATTCTTTTAGCTATTTTGGGGTGTGCGTTTAAAAAATAAAGAGCTGGTCTTAGCATCTATGTGCAGGTGGTCTCTTCCCCTTCATAGTTTGAAATGATTATCACCGAATATTGATCAAATACTGTACGCTCGATGCATGTGCAAACTAAATATCATATGTATTTCATAATGTGTGAAATTTCGACGTGACAAATGCTGACTTTCTCAAGTTGATTTATTTATTTATTATTATTATTATTATTATTATTATTATTATTATTATTATTATTATTATTATTATGTTCCTTATCTCAAGTTGTAAATAAATTTTCTATTATGCTCTTGAATAAGAACAACATTTCTATGGGCTTGAATCTCTCCACCTGAAATAACTGTTTTACTTAATTCTCTTCTGTGCTACTTTATGATGCATGAATATGGATACAGTGATACGAACACAATATGATACGGATATAATAATATAGATTTTTTTTTAATTTCTCACGTGAGGAGTGTCGGACACGACACAGATACGACGACACAATTTTTTCTTAAATTTCCTACGTGAAGAGTATCGAATACTAACGACGGAAAAGTGATATTTTTATAAATATCCGTGCATTATAACAATCCAAGATTTTTGATATCAACATTAGTGTAAAACTGGGATGGCAAATTTGATTTTTAATTGTAATAATCTCTAACGTAAAGGTTGTTGGTGTGCTTATTAAGGTTGAGATTCATTTATAGTTTCTAATAGGCTCTTGCCCCGACAGTTAAATGCTCCAAATCGCCAATTTACGAACGTGACATCTAATATATAATGGTATGAAAATAATTTCTAATTATTTTTTACATATCGAGATAGATGAAGATCATTATTAATATAATAGTAAGAGAATTGTACTTTTGATCTATCTTTCTATCAACATATTATATATGATCTTACACTGAAAATTAAAATTTTGCTATTTATTATAAAATTACTAAGTGGAGTCATCGTCTCGGTAAGGTGGAGGCTTCATAGAGGGAATTTATAAAGAATAATGGGATGAGTGTTTTACATTTATCGTGTGATTGATGGAAAATTTAAAAAGAATAATCAATCAAATCATAAGTGTGATACACTTCGCTCTTTTAATTGATTAAATATGATTGATTTTAATTCACTTAAGTCAATCGTGCAAGCTACTATAATAACCATTATAATGTATTCTAACAACTATTTCATACTTATTTTGTAATTAATATTTTTTTTAAAAACTAACCAATTAACTAAAAACTATAGGACACTTATTGTCTGATTGGTCGAAATTCATCAGATTATCTAAATTTTCAGATACTCCCAGAAAAGCCCAAAAATGAATTTCTCGATTTTGGTCACCAATTTGTTGACCGGAGAGTGGCGGGTCTAATACGGCGATTAAGGGTGGCCCTCCGCCACAGAAGTGGTGGCTCCACTCCACCTTTATTATTATTTTTTTTCATATCTTCGATTCTTTTATTGCATTAAGCATCAAACTTTTTTTGAATTGACATATGCGTTCAACATACTTTAAATTCAATGAACTAAAATAAAAAATATCACAATCACGTTAGGCAAAAGATGGCTAAGGCTTTGTACATCACATGTATCTCGACTTTATTCCTAATTGATATTTTTTAACATGGAAACGTACATTAGTTATTTATAATTTCGAAAATTAATTTAGTAATGGTGATCAAGAAAGTTCGTAACTGTGTTCAATGTTTGGTATTTATTTATTTACTTAGTTTGTATTTTATGCGAGTTGTGATAAGCATTGGGAATTAAAAGAAGGGTTTCTTCCGTCTACACTGTGACCGAGTAATTACAGTTCGTATCCCCTTAAATAAAATAATTACACAACACATTATTTTGATTTGAAAAATTATGAATAACCTATTCCAATGGGGTTTTGACGAAATTATTCTTAAATTAACTATATTTCACTACTAATTAGTTTCTCACCACTAATTAAAAAAATAAAAATTCATGAATATTAATGTCCAGATGCATGTGTTGGTTCTCCAAAAAAAAATATAAATTATTCATCTATCACTTAAGAAAAATATACAAGTTAATGTGAGGAACTAATTAGTCGTGAAATATGGTCATTTTAAGAATAATTTCGTGGAAAACTTACTGAAATGTATTTATTTATAATTTGTAAACTTAAAAGTACAAATTTTGTAATACTTTCATTTAAGAAAATACGAGTTCTAATTATTTTATCTGGTAGGGTTGCATACGTAAACTAGTGATTAAGGGGAAATTATAATTAATGGAAGTTGTTCCCATAATCAAGCACTAATTAGGACTTTTATGTCCACGTACGTTTGGACTTTTTATTGGGAACTTTTTGAGAAGTTTGTCACTCGAATTTTGGTACTTAGATTAGGACTTTGGCTTGTTAGGCTAGATGATCAAACATTGAATAAAATAGTGCACTTCATCATTTTTTATTTTGAAAATAATTTAAAATTTGATGATTAGTCTTTATGAAAGAGCAACATATATATTATATTATATGCCATATACATGCATCAAGTGCTATATAAATCAAATCACACAATAAAATGATATCATCAATGCAAAGAATAGGCAAAATGATAACAAAAGTTAAATATATTTAATAATTATGGACATTTTTTAGGTAAAAAAGTATAATGATTTCAAAGTCTGGATGACTAGAGTAATACAAAATACCCCAAATAAATCAACGGACAGTTGACTCAAGTGGATAGGGATTTGAGTTCACTTAAGTAAGGTCTCGGATTCGAACTTGGTGGGTGTAAAAAACTACGTTAGGAGGGATCCCCGCAATAAGCGCCTTCAGCTATTGCGGGAGATTAGTCATTCACTCAATTGGGTGGGGGGAAACTGTGAGAGATCGAAAAAAACTAAATGCCAAATACAGAGACAAATTTGACTTTAAACTAAATTTATTTGTACGCATAACACAACAAATATATTATATTTATTTATTAATAAAATATAATTTCTAAATTTTATAAAATTAACGTAATAAGTATACAATATTTTCTCTTTATTATACGAAATTGGCCTAACCAAACAGAATTATCCACCATAATTATATTCCATTCAAAATATGATTGTTTTGTGGAATATATTAATTCTCTTGCTCCACTAGCCGCCATAGCATTGCCATTTTGCCCTTTCTATTTATTAACTCATAACTTTTTGACAAATTAATTGTAGAAATTGGGAATAGCTTCTCCAAATCTATTTTTTTTTTTAAAAAGTAAATTGGTGAATCAATTTGGGAATTTGGGATTATAGTATTCCACCTACAATGGGGACATAAATGTTGGCATAAGTCAAGAATTAGAACAACTCATTTTCTTCTTCTAATAGAATGCAATTTATTCAATAATTACTTTGGGAAATAGCTTAAGTTTTCAAAAAGTGTATGAGATTGCCCTACAAAATTTCACAAATATTTGGAGCCCTATTCTAAAAATCTATGGTTTCACCATTGTGATATATGAAATATTTCTGTAAGTCTCATTTTGTTACATAAAATGTTTCATATTTAGCACGTGATAAATTTTTAAAAAAAAATCATAATTATTATATCTATTTATACCGTGCCCACACTATCATATTTATGTATATTGTCTTGTTTATATCGGTGCATAGTAAGGATCAAGTGACTAGCTAGTTTGGTATCACTTATACCATATGTAATCATATTCCATTCGTTGCGAAGAACAATATCATCAAATTCAATAGGATTTTTAAGCAATCCCCTACAAGACAAGGACGTTTCACTATTAAGAAGTGCCCAACTTGAGTCAAGCATCAATGGCTTTTGAAGTGGAGCTCGATTGAAGTCTTATCATAAAGGTCAAGCAAGGTTTCTTTCTTTAAATATACCTATGCTTAAGTAGAATTTGAATTTTGTCTATTATTTTAAAAAATGAACTCATTAACCATTTAAATTCACACTCAAACTCACGAGCAAGTTCAATGCATCTGACACATAAAAACATGAATAATTATGATAAGTTAAAATTAAGAGCTTCTAAAATGACAAGTTAAGAGTTAAGAGCACATCCAAAATAAGTTTGGAACAAAAATTTATTTTCAAAATCTTTACATGCACTCTCGATTTCGAGAATGTTTTTTCCAATTTATTCGAAACAACTTATTAATTCATCTAATTGAAAATAGTTGGAGAATCAATATTAATTCTTTAAAAAAATATAAAAAACTTATTAATCCATATGGGATTGAAGATGTAATATTGGAAATTGTAATATTTTACATCTACTTTTGAGAATAAAATGTTAAAGTATTTGAATAATAATTGGAAATCATTCTTGTAAGAGATATAAAACATTATGATTGACTTAAGTGGTTAAGCGTTCTTTCTTCGAAACAGTGATTTTAATAAGTTTAAATCTTTTTAACAACTTTCGGGATGTATATTAAAAAAATAAAAAACATATATAAAAAATTAATAGCGATATTTTTATAACGAATATAATTTAAGGTAAGAAAATGTGTTAAGGGCTTAACGGTTTTAAAATATCAAAACTCCCTAAAACATCTCGTAAGCTTCTTATTTTCCAATTAATCTCAATGAAACTCGAGCTCGTGACCTATTTATTCATAGTATAGTATTTTTAGAATCGAACCGGACTGAACAGTCAGACCGCCAGGACCGTCTACTGGTCCAAGGAACGGCCCGGTCAACCCCTCAAAACCATTCGTGCTCCAAAACCATGATATTTTGAAATAATCATTCTGAACCGCAATTCAACCGCGAAACCCGATGAACCGTCTGTGGATCAAATGAACGGTCCGCATCATTAAAAATATATAAATTGAGAAATTTAAAGCTTAAAATTTATAATTCTCTTCATTTTCGCTAACCTTTCTTTGCATTTTATTTATCTGATGTTTTATTTTTATATTTTATTCATTATTTATGATATTCTTATATTTGCATTTTAGATTTATATACAATATAAAAAAATGCGAAGGCAAATTTTAAATTTTATTTTTATAATTTACTAATTTAATATTTAATATTACATATGATATAATTATGATGTCATCATTTCGACCACAATTGATCTAACAGTTAAACCGTTAACCCTTACTCAGTTAATTTTACAATTCGTTTGACAATCCGATCTTGAAAACACTGTATAAATATAGATATTTATAACCATACCATCTACTTGTCTTTTAAATGAGTAACATATCTTGAAAGGATCGCAAGCTCAAACCATCTTTTATATCTATATAGAATGATGTTCAATATAAGTCCTCTTTAAATGTTTCCTAACTCTTGCAAAGCCAAACACAAGCTCATATAAGAAATTATCCCAAAAAAATAGTGGGTTTATTGTTGTTAAATTTATTTTTTATTTTGTCATTTATATCTGACTACACTGCATGTAGGCCTAATTACAACGAAATTCATCATTATTGCGAAATTACATTTACTCTCTATAAATTTTGTTTAGTTTGAGATCCCTTAACGAAATTTGTAAATGTATATTTACGCCCCTGACAGTTTTATGAGTGTTACATCGAATATATAATCAAAATTACAAAAACATCCCTAAAGTTTATAAAAACAAACAAAACAATTCATACCAATTATGGATTTAACAACAAATCAGGGCTAATTTTAGAATGACATAACAAAACCTTCGGGGACCACAAATAATTTTCAAAACTAAGGACTAAAATATAATTTTTCGAAAATAATGAACTACGTTATAATTAGACCTAAATGCAAAGTAAATGTAACACCCCATGTTTCCGGGTCGACAGGTAAAGGTGTGGTTTATTTATTATTCCCGTTTTTGCATGATACGTGGACTTAATTGCACATTTTAAATTATTTTGGAGTTCTCATGCATTAGATTTTGGACTCAATTGTTGTTTATTTAAAAGTTTTGGGGTCATTTTGCATTTATGACCTTTTTGAGTCCCTAGTACGCATCTTGAGCTCGGGAACGCGTATTCGAGTTCCGACACCTACGTTGAGTTTCTTTCGATGAATGGGACTCAATGAGCCTAACTCTATATTTTTCCGACCTCATTTCGATTCTCGTTTACCCTAAATACAATCTGCGTACACTAATACACACCTATGCCTATTGTGGGACCCATGAGTTATGACTTAGCAAGACTTTTTCCCTTTTCTCTTACCATTTTCAGCCATTCTCTTCCCTTTTCTTCTCCAAAACGTGCAGCACCAAGAGTGAAGAGAAGAAGAAAGTTTTCTCCAAGTTCAACACCATTTTTGGCATCCAAGAGCTCAACTCAAGACCCTTCTTCATTCTTGCATATCTTTTCAAGGTAATTTTATATTTGCACTCCTCATGTTCTTGTGACTTCATACATCTTAATATCTCATGGATTGATTGGGTGAGATGTTGGGATTGCATATGGGTGAATAGTAAGGGTTTGATGGGCTTCTTGGCTTGATGCATTTCCATGACTTTTGTTGGCATTTATTGCATATTTGGAGTTCCTTGATGCTTTTGCTTGAGTTATTTATGATGTTGTGGCTTGGTAGTTGCTTGGGGAGATATATGTCATTAATGCTTATGTGGGTTTAAGAGGGGGAAGCTTCAAAGCATGATTTGTTGCTCAATTTGTTGTCTATATGTGCCCTTGAGATGATTGGAAGCATGAGTGGTGGATTTGATTGAATATATGGCATAAACCCCTGATCCCCTTTATCCCCTTTCATGCATTTGTGTAGTATATTATGCTAGGGTGTAGTTTTGAGCATTTTGGTATTGAGTAATTGTTTATAGAATTCATATATGCACTCTTGAATGTCAAATGCGTCAATTATGCCCTTATGTGCGCATGTGCTTGAAATTTGAATCTTTGAGCATGATTTCTTGTTCTCTTGATGTTATGAGCTTCCTCACTTGTTTATACATGAGTTTAAGTGTTATTAATGAGTTTTTGTTGGTATTGCATTGTTGGAACTTTCCTTGGAATTGTTTTTGGCCGGTTGTGGTGTGAAAAATAGTTTTTGGGACGCAGGGCATGATCAACGACCGTTGGAATTTTGTTCAGGGGTTCCAACGACCGTTGGAATGGGCTGAACAGTAAAGAGTTTCTGCCTCGTTTCAACGGTTGTTGGAAATCATGAAGCATTTCCCAACGGCCGTTGATCCTCTCCAGTCTCTCCGGCCATTTTCTTTTGTCGTTTCTTCATTTTTCGTGGCTTCCGTGCACTTTTCCCACCCCCATCATGACCCCTAAGCTTGTATAACATGTTATTTGGTGTATGTACTTGAGTGTATTGGAATTTGACTTGATTATGTATAAGTTTGCTCGGTATTTGGCTCAATATGCTCTAAGTGGTTCGGATATGCCTTTTGTGTGCATTCATTGCATCTCATGCATATCTTCTCATTGTCGTGCGTCGTTTTGATCATATAGAGTTAAGTCTTGGGTTCTTTGTCTTTCTTTTCAGAGGAGGAGGTTCCCGTGGACGAGCCCGAGACCTAGATTTGCACTCACTTGATCCTTTTTTGCCTTTCTACGTATAAGGTGAGGTTTAGGTTTATATAGTGCGACCTAAAGCCTAATGTGACGTTTTCTTGTCCCGCATGTGACTCTATTTCGATATATTTATATGTAAATAAGTGTTGAGTTATGCTATGAGTTGATATTGTGATCAGCCCTTGTTTTTGAAAAGTGTATTATAAGCTATGTAGCTATTTTGGAAAAGGTATGAGTGCGTTGTGTTGTGTAGCGAGATGAAATATTGGCATGTGTCGTGTTGTGATGTGTGTGTGAGCTCAAGGAGCTATGGGTAAGGAACCCTCGGGATGGTATAGGACCGTCGAGGTTTAACTAGCCTGTGCATAGTCTCCATCCAAGGTAGTATACGCGACCCTTGGGAGTTTGGGAAGGTATACATCTTGATGCCTCCGAAGGTGTGTTCGCGGAGAGGGCACGTTGTGGGATCGCTACC
>JBBMKE010075903.1:0-17548 GCA_037834125.1 Lippia alba | reverse complement strand
ATTTTAGGTGGTTGGGGGGTTTACAAAAAGTGTGTTGTGTATTGGTGATTTAAGAAAAACATTTTACCAACTAGGGGGTTTAGGAAATGTTTTTGCCTTATTTGGTACTTTTAAATTTTCTACTTTAGTTTAATTTGTTCACAAGTTTCTTTATGTTCTTCATTTCTTTGGCAGGTATTTCAAGCGAGATAATTATTTGCCCTTCCCTCTATGTGGTTGAAGTTATTGGCTAAACCTTGTCGCAAAAGGTTGACCCCAACCCTAAGGGCCCCTCAAATCCAGTCCGACGAAGCAAGTGGGATGAGATAAATTAGGTATTTAGTGGCCCATTAAGTGGAAGGTGTGCTCTAGGGGTGAACAAAAAAACCGAACCGAACCATATTGTGTCGAAACCGTACCGAACCGAAACTAACCAAACTTAACTGAACAGGTTCCGGTTATTCATTTTTTAAATTTTCGGTTTCGGTTCGGTTTCGATAAAACCAAACGATTTTCGATTTTTACCAAAAACCGAACTCCTACCCTTTAAATATATGTTTTTATTTTTTCCATTATAAATTATGTATTAAACCCAACCCATTAAATATGTTTCAAGCCCAGTAGCCCACCTAATTCCATCTATTTAATTTTAGAACAAATTCTATAATGATTTATGCATCTTCTGTTTCGCACCAGTCACCACTGCCTCCATAAGTCACCTTCTTTTTTGGAAGAAAAATCTGCTGCCACTACTTTTCACGCTGACGTTTTCCCTTTCCGGCGAAAACTTCCCGACACCATCGCCTTCTCTTTCCGGCAAAGACTTCCCTGCCACCATCGCTTCTCGCCGCCGATAAATAAGGAAGTATTTTGCAAATTTTTTTGCCAATTATTTTGTTAATTTTTTTCGTTGTCTCTCTTCTCACATTCTTCTTCTATCTTCTTTACTGAGACTTAGTTAGTATGGATCAATAATTAGAGCCATCCTTACGTGATTAAAAGATTCAAACTGAAAAAATTTCAGATTCAAAACACAAACTCAGCTTTCCCTAAATTTTCGGTTTTCTCGGTATTAACCGAAAACCGAATCGATATTTTCAGTTTTAATCGAACCGAAACCGAGGATGATCGGTTCGGTAAATGGTTAGTAAAAATTATTAACCCAAAATTCGGTTAACCGAACCGAATAATCAAATTTTTGATTATTTACCGATTGAACACCCCTAGTATGCTCCTCGTTAGGTCTATAAGAAGCTCATTCTCAAAGCCCAAATTGGATTCAAGAATAAAGTTTCTACAATGCAGCATGTTTGAGCAGTCGCAAATCGTCCCTGCAGAACCAATTGAGCAACGTCCTGTGAGCGTTATTGGCTAAGACTAGGGGTGTCAATTCGGGTGGGTCAGGTGGGTTCGGGTCGGGTTGAGGTAGGGGTATTATATAAAAAATCTCAACCCGAACCCGAAATGAACCCGAACCCCCCAACCTCAACCTGAACCTATCCGGTTCAGGTTGGCCTGAATTTTTTCCTGATCACCTGATGACCTGACCCACCCGAATAACCTGACCCGACCTGCTTTTTTCATTTTCTATTTTTGGCTTTTTTTCTCATTTCTTCTGGGATTTTTTTTTATGAATTTCAAATTTTAAAGTACAAATTATAGGAGTGCTTTCAAACTTCAAATAATAATAGAACATAAAAAAAACTAAATCAAGTAGAACAAACAAACATAAATAAGTAGAACATCAAGTTCTTTAATAATCCTAAGTTCCTAACAAACTATTGTTCGGAGAGTCCCCTTCTCTGTCATTAACATCAATATCATTACGCTCTGGATCCATTTGAAATAAATTAAAATTTAATGAGATTCATAACTGGAATTTAATGATTAACAAACTGAAATTTAATGAGATTCATAACTGAAATAAAATGAGATTAAGGAAAAGAAGAGAGTGATAATTAAGGAGGAAAAGAGAGACAGAAACATAAAACTGCATTAAGACAGTTAATATCATTATTAACATTCATAATAATAAGAATATATCACAGGGTTACACCTTAGAGAGCGAGAAAGTACAAGTTTCAGCTAGATAACGGGGAAAACTTCAAGCAACGGTGAGGACTGAAGATATGCGCATTAGAGCCGAAATCCTACAATTAAATACAACCTTCACAGCTAGATAAAATTTTACACTTTTTTTTTTCTGATAAAATATCATTACCCAGTAAAAACTTTAAAAGAAAACAACAGTGAAAGTCATGTTACCCAAAGTAAAATCAAACCTTCGTATATAAATGAAACAATAATATTAGCATTTGGAAACAGAAGCATTGCATACTAGAATTATTTCTTACTTGCAATTTCCCAAATATGCATTCCATCCTTGAAGCCTATATTCTTCAGTTGTCTCTGCAGGATTTGCTGCCTTTATAATTCCACGCCCAACAATTATGATATCACTGCCTCTCTCTGCAACAACGGAAAGTTCTAACCCGATTCAAAATAATCCATAGAAATAAGCGAGAAATAAAATAAAAAAGAAATAAAAATTAAAATTCAAAAATCGAAAATCGAAAATCGAAAATAAAAAACGAAGGAGAAAAACGATGGATCTTACCTTGTAGGGACAGAGGATGACGGCAAAGGCTTCAAGCAACCGTGACGACTACAGATCTGTGCAAGAAATGGTTGAAAATCGCACTTTGAGTCGGTAGGAAATTAAAATCGAAATCAACGGAATAAGCGAGAAAAATAAAAAACAAAAGAAGAAGAGAGAAGCTAGAATAACATACCTGGTGGGCGGCTTGCTGGTGGCGGCGAGACAAAGCTATGGGGAGATAAGAGGATGACGGTGAGGGAAGGGTTTTCTCTTTTGGGGTTGAGATGCGGCTGCGCTTTGAGAGAAGAAGAGTTGAAAATGTATTAGGGTAAGACTTTTTTAATTTATATGATAATTTTCGGGTCGACCCAGGGTTGACCCGAACCCACCCGAATTCTCTCTTTCTTCATCGGGTTCATTTTGGGTCCGACCCGAATTCAACCCGACCCGAAAAACACCAACCCTAACCTGATATATAGGCGGGTGGGTCGGGTTTGGTTCTCGGGTCGGGTCCATTATTGACACCCCTAGTTGAGATGATCCAGGGCAAGGGAGAACAGCTCTTAGCAGCTGTCAATGGCGGCGATCGTTCTTTTATCCGTGATGTTGAACTTTTTCATCCGTTTTCGACAAAATTCTTGGACGCCTTCAAGAGTTCATCGATGGCGACTTTCACTGATAGCTTGTAAAGTTCTTGTGGCTTCAAGCTACCAGTTTTGGCAATGGGGGCCAGACTGTTGTAGCATGAATCGGGATGTAAAGTGACGTTGCAGATGGACTTGAGTGATTTGGCAAGCGCATTGTTTTTGGGGTTGGAGCTTTTGTTGTCTTTGGTTTGAGAAACTCCGACAAGTGTGGCAACTATGATAGCAACAAGAACAATGGTGGGTATGGCTATGATCGTGATTCTTCTTCGGGTTCTTCTACGTGTGACCAGATGTTCGTGTTCCGCCTTGTTGAGCTTTCCGTAGGGGTTGAGGGTATCCATGTTTTTTATGGAGGTTTTTTTTTTTTCAGGTTTCTTGTGTTGATGTTGGAAAATTGAGGCCAAGGGGTTGCCTGAATATGGTGAAATGAAGTTGTATGTGTATATATATGGTGTTTGTTTTGTGTTTTTACGTGCGAGGCACCAAGTTTGAGATTCTTGAAGACGTTACCTAACTTGTAAGTGCTGATCATGTATGCAATTATATGATATGACTTAGCTATTTAATATTTAGGCAAGAGATGGGAAGTCAAGACTCAAGGGGTATTTGATGGCCTCTACTATGTCAATTTTCTTGCACTTTGTATTGACTGTATCATATGTACGGGTATAATATATAATGAAAACTTGAAAACAGCAAATTACTGAGTATGTCGTCAGAAATTAAAAACTAAGATTAGTTATTTACTAGTTGGGAATGGAAATCTAATCTAACTGTTTTGGGGTTGTTTATTGATTCATGGATTGCACAACATGTATCCAAATGCTTGTTTATGTTTTTGGTGTTCTCCACACAAGGAATTGTTATTGTTTGTTGGTCAATGGCTCTCCTATCACAAAAATTTTGTCCAAACTCAATTTGACTGAACCCTTGTTAATTATATGACATATGTATTATTATTTAATTGGTTGGTCTTAAAATTTTTACCAATCATAAGATAAGTTAAAACACTCTTCTCATTGTATTATTTGGTTGAAGCAATCCCAATTAGAATTACCATTCACAGAGTTAAAAAAAAATAAAAAAAAATTACCATTCACTCTAAGCAATTGATATTTTAGTTTATATTAGACTTGGTACAAGATTTATTCTTCGAATATAGATACACGCGGGAGTATATAATTTATATTTTTTTTATCTCGCAAAATTTACCCCCACCCAATTGAGTGAAGAACTAATCTCTTGAGGTGGATGAAGACGCTTATTGCCTTGGAGATGTTTTCAAGAGCATATGTTCTTTCTAAGAATTTTAATGCCCAAAAGGGTAGTAGATCAAGCTAGCAAACCCAACATGGTAATTCTAATCCTAACCTGACTCGCTCAAATCAGTATAATGAGGGGAGAGTGTTTTACACTTGTCTTATGATTGATGGAAAATTTAAAGAGAGTGATCAATCAAATAGAAAGTTTAATACACTTATCTTTTTAATTGGTTGGATTCAACCAAACCGGATTTAAAATAAAATTTTCCCCCAAGATATGACATCACCCTACTAAAACATCAACGAATTGAATTTACTATATCATGACATTATACAAATCACACATCGTAGGTAGACCAAATGTAAGTTCATAAACTCTACACAAATCACATTATACAAATTCGATATTAAAGGTCAACCACCGACTGTTCATAACAACGTCTCAAAATTCACATTATGCAAAACAGAAATCGGGAATGTTTGCAAATCCTACTTAATAAATAGAAGTGAAAATTGTGGAGTGTTTGGAAAGAAAAAGTAATAAAAAGAAAATATTCAGTTGAGTGTGTGAAGAAAACAAAGTTGATGATAATTTTTAATTGTTATTAAGTTACTTATTTATCACTAAAATGTTTTGAATTATTTTTGAATATTATAATACGATCTAAATATTATATTAATATAACAAATTACTATAATTTATGTAAGATTATCTATAATTAATTAAACATATAATTATTTCATATATTACTTATTTATAATATTTATCTTCATTTATAAATAATAACATACTAAATATTCCATTTGTTTTAATATAAAATATTATATTTATATATAACCATAATCTAATATATAAACAGGTAATGTGGGATAAATTCTTAGTTGGGCATCATATTTTTACTTAACTCCCAATTTTGGCAAAATGTCCTATGATTTTTACAAAATGTCGTACTTAAAATACCTCTCAAAATATGTTGTATAATTTTCACAAAATATAGTACTAAAACGTTCTAATGCCGTATTTATATCCTATTATGTTGTATAATTTTATGGGGAGCAAAGTAAAAATATTCTCAATGATGGGGAGTTATTTCAACCTGTGTATCTATTAAATAATATACTATGTATGTGTATAGTATATCCAAACTATGTATCTATAAAATAATATACTATGTATGTGTATATATAGTAGCATATATACGATGATAGTATGTGTAATAAGTGAAATGCCATTTGGATTAGAATTCTTTTCTCTCTCAAACTCTCTAAAAAGCTAAAATCCTAATTTGTGTACGTGATTCAAACTGAAGACAAGGTAGTCAATCCGACAGCGGAGAATAATATCATTGCTCACCGTCGGATTGACTCAATTCTATTCTGACTTCAGCTTTTCAAATTTGTTCTGTCGAAATTCACCCAAATTTACTGTCACTATCTCGGATCTACTGCAATTTTCTCAGTTTCATCGCCACTCTTCCAAATCTACTGTCATTCTCTCAAATCTAGTGGAATTTTCTTGTACAAAAACGATTTATGTCTCTATTTTTTTTATTTTATGTTATTTTTTCTTCCATCTCTTTCATATCGAAATTTTGTTCATTCCGTGTGTAAGTTTAATTAATTTCTTTAGGTTTAATTGAATTTTTTAATTTGATTCTCCGAAGAAATTTTTGGGCAAGTTATCTGCTGTAGGCCAAGATAATCATTCTTCTCAATTCGGATAAAAGACGGTTGTGGAACTTCACCCAGATCGGATTATCTTCAATTCCAATGAGTTTTTTTTTCCCACAAGACTTGATGTTAATATAATAGTTCACAAATTTGTTGGAATTGCGGCTTTGACACGTGTTAATTTTTTTGTTATTCTTCTTGTGTTATTCTTATGTTCCTCCTGATTTGCGATAATCTTATTGTTCCTCTTGATTTGCAATAATATTCATTCTTAAAGGGGTTTGACTTAAAAAAAGGAAAAAAAACAAGAAATGCCATTTGGATTTATAAATAAAAAGAAAATATATAAATGTGTGATAATAATAATTTCTAAAAAGGAGTCCCGACAATTGTCCTTCAAATAAGTAAAAGATAAAAAATATTTTTTAGAAATAATTCAATAATTACATTTTACATTAAATTCATGAAACTAGAAAAAGAAAAGATATGAGGAATTAAAAAAAAAGATGCAAAGAAATCTGACGCGGCTAAATCTGACACGGACACGTGGCAAGCATCCAACAACTTTGACACATCACCAAACCAGTTTAAGATCATTCGACAGTCACATGGTCGAATTGGTTACAAGCTAACAGGCCAGAAGGGCGAAATCGATCACTCCCCTCGAGGAGGAAGTTCGACCTCTACCCACCTGCCATTATTGAGTAAGCCCAGTTGAAACGACCTCTGAGATATCGATCTCCTCGAGCACCTCGACCCCGTGTACCCCATACACGTCACAAAGGTCCTTGTCAAGAGTCGCCATCACCTACGGACAACCTCTACAAAAGGACTACAAAAAGCGGATTGTATAAAGGCGTACTGTTCACTGCCTACGGACGCTGCATTAAATGCACCCCCACTGCATGAACAGGTGTCCCACACATCCCAAAGCCTATAAATACATCCCAAAATCAAGGCACCGATAAGTAAGCTTTCTCAAGCAGAACTGTTCATTCGACCTTCTATCACGATCTAGTATCTGACTTGAGCGTCGGAGTGCTAAACTGGGATCCAACCCCCATTCCCCCAGTTGGCCTTCAGTTCACGTTTGTCTCTTTGTGCTTTAAAGGATTCTCGACCTCCAAGACTTTTTCCCTAAAATATAAATTCTTGAGTAGTTCGAGCTCGGAATCGACTCCCAGCAGCAAGCACCGATTTCGACCCGGATCATTTTGGCGCCGTCTGTGGAAAACACCTTGGACAAGAAGCCTTTCGATACCACAGAAGCATAAGGTTTCGCAGTGGACGAACGACCGGTCCCAGGGGCTAAGAACCAGCTGGCTCCCCGACTAATGGGGTCGGCACAAGCAACACCGGAGCCACGGCAGGGGATAACCCGATGGGGCCAACCCCCAAACAGTTTACTCCGAACCAGACATCGAAAAGTACTTGGCTCGCTGCCAGGAAGAAGCGGTCGCCGCCGCAGCGCAAGGGAGAAGTCCATCTTTTCCCCCTCATCCTCGACCGACCGCCATCGTGCCTACAGCCACCCTGATCGCTTCCTACAACCCTCAGGGTTCATATGAGTATGCCCCACACGGCCCATGGGCATATCCTCCACCGCCACCGGGATATTACCAGGCTTAGTACTATCCGCTGCCTCCACCTCAAGGTTGCCCACAATGGCCGGCGGTAGTAGTCGGAGGCATGACCCGAGAAGAAGAGGCCGAATCTGGCCAAAGGCAGAACCCTGAGAAAAGGCCAGTTGAAGGGAATCGATCCATTGGGGATCCCCCAGGAAGAGGCCCACCGACCGGGGGGCTCTTCACATAGCCGGTACGGCTAGTGAATACAGAGCTCGATCCCCGAGAGGGGGAAGGGCCACGGAACCCCGAGCCCTACACGTCTTCGATCGCCTGGGAGCCCGGGTTGATCCCGACCAACGATGGGCGAATCGAGGATTCCCCATTGGAAGGGAGGATTTGAGGAATCGTCTACCCGCAAGGGAGAGGGAACCTCTCGATCCCCCCAAACCCGTCGATAACCGCCATATCCTCATTGAAGACGACTGTGATGACGCCTTCCTCCGACAAAGAGCTCCCGAGCATGGGAGAAATAATGACGCCCCACCGAATCGGCGGGGATATCTGAGCATTAGGGAGGCACGATCACCATTTTGCGAGGCCATTATATCAGCCATGGCCGAAGATAAGATGCCTACCAACTTATCCCCCTTACAATGGGACATCTGATCCCGAGTGCCACATGGATCGGTTTGAGATCAAAGTCAGCATGTTCGGACACTCCTCGGATGTCCGCGCAAAAATCTTCGCTACTACCCTCGTAGGGGCGGCCCAAGACTGGTTCTCAAGGTTGCCCCCCAGGAGCATCAACACCTACGACGAGTTAGTCGAGCAATTCATTGCCCACTTCTCTTCAGTCAAAGGAGAAAAACTCCCCTCGACCTACCTATACAATCTTGTTCAAAGGGAGGAGGAGACGTTGCGTGACTTCTTCAACAGATTCTCTCGAGTGTCGGTCCAGGTCGAAACACCAAGTATGGACATGCTAACCAGTGCCTTACACTCGGCCATTCGCAACAAAGATTGTGTGAATCAATTCATCATCTAAAGACCAAAATCAATCGCCCGGATCCTCGAGATCGTCAATGACTGGATGAGAGTCGAAGAGGTCGAGATGAATCAACGCAATGAATCGAGGCGCAAGAATGAATCTAGTCGACCTCGAAAGGGTGACGTCTCACGCGACCCACGACTTAGGGTCGAGCAAGGATCAGGGAGTGGGTCAAAGAAACGTTTTACTCCCTTGACCAGAGACATTGAGGAAATATACAATATCTCGAACGAAAAGCTGTTCAACAATCCCAAACCCATCAAAGAAACCCAAAAAACTAGGAATTCTGGAAAATATTGCAACTTCCACTAGCAGTCCGGGCACAACACCGCTGACTACCACGTGCTCAAAGAAGAAATCAAGCGTCTGATCCAGGGAGGGCACCTCCAAGAGTTCGTCAAAAAGATCGATGATCTGGCTCTTCGCGCTGAGGAGAGAATCGAAAATAGCCTCCCCAGAGCTCGAAATGCAAAGCATCCGATAGAGTGGGAAGCACACAACCTCCCTTGCCAAGGTCGAATTGATATGATTGTTGGAGGCCTCGCGAGCGGTGACTCGAAAATCGACCGGAAATGGACCCGACGGGCAGCACAAAGAAATTACACTGGCTCGTGAGAGGTGATGATAATCGAGCCAAAGGAATCATGGCTCGAGAAAGAAGTCACCTTCTTCAAGGAAGATCTACTCGACGATTTGACGCTCGAAGAATCTCCCAGCTGCCCTATGGTTGTGACCCTTGACGTTGCCAACTTCGCGGTCACGAAAACCCTGATCGATAACGGCTTCTCAACAAATATAATTTTTCTCTCAACCTTAGAAAGAATGAAGCTACATAAGAGCGTTCACCTCGAAGCAATCAAAACGCTCCTCACTGATTTCGGTGGTGTGGAAGTATACCCAAAAGGTCGAATCCGGCTGATAACTTCTATGGGAACTCTTCCCAAAAGAACCACGCTAGAGATCGAGTACTTGGTAGTCGACCAGCCATCCGCCTTTAACATCATCTTCGGGCGGCCAGGACTGAACGACTTCAGGGCAATCATATCCACCTACCATCAAGTAGTCAAATTGCCGACCCCTGAAGGGATTGGGGAGGTCAGGTGCGATATCCTGACTGCATGGGCATGCTACTCCATCTCCATGGAGAAGGTCAAAATACCGAAACAAAAACAAGTATTCCCCATGATGGCTCTACCCAACCTCGGTGAAGAGGATCTAGTCGACCGCGAGCTTCGCGGCCCAGAAAGATCTCACCACATGACTTCTGCTTTAGCTGCAAAGAGGAGGAAATTACTCGATGCAAAGATCGAAGCCACCAACGAAACTTAGGCAATCATGCTCGTACCAGATGATCCCAATAAAATGACCAACGTTGGAGTCCCTAGAAAAGGGAAAGAGATTGAGCAATGCATGCTGATCTAGTTCCTCCAAAAAAAATGCCGACGTTTTTGCATGGAGCGCTTCCGATCTTGAGAGAGTCGACCACAACTTCATAATGCACTATCTGAATGTCGATCCCGCCTTCAAGCCCATAAAGTAGAAGTTGAGAAATCAAAGTGTCGCTCGGAATGAAATCATCGAGCAGGAAGTGAACAAGTTGTTGGAAGCAGGGTACATCACACCCGAAATGTACGTTGACTGGTTGTGCAACGTGGTGTTAGTGGCCAAAACCGACGGAAAATGGAGGATGTGCAACGATTTCACGGACCCCTACCCTCTTCCCAGAATCGACCAGCTGGTTGATTCTACCGCCGGATGCGAAGTAATGAGTATGATGGATGCCTTCCAAAGCTACTATCAGATATTCATGGCCCCAGAGGACGAGAAAAAATAGCTTTTATAGTCGTAAAAGACATATATTGCTTTCGAGTGATGCCCTTCGGACTTAAAAATGCCGGAGCCACTTACCAAAGACTGGTCAATCGGGTCTTCGAAGAAGAAATCGGGAAAACAATGGAGGTGTACATGGACGACATGATCGTTTGAAGTCGAAAATCCTGCCACCATCTGGAAGACATGGGAGGAGCTTTGGACCTCCTCCGAAAGTACAGGCTGAAGCTCAACCCCAACAAATGCACATTCAGGGTCGAGGGAGGAAAATTCTTGGGGTATATGGTCAGCCATCGTGGTATAGAAGCAAACCCTGAGAAAATCAAGGTCATCACACTCCTATATCGGCCTCAGACCATCCAAGAAGTGCAAAGTCTGATCGGGAGGATCATCTCCCTCAACCGTTTCATATCTCGATCCGCCGAAAAGAACCTCTCCGTCTTCAAAATACTCAGAAACATCAAGAACTTCGAGTGGACGGAGGAATGAGACCGATCCTTCGAAGAATTGAAAGCCTACTTGGAATCACCCCATTACTCGCGAAGCCAGAACCCAGAAAAACGCTCTTCGTATACTTGGCGGTATCCGATCAAGTTGTTAGCTCGGTCTTGGTGGCCATTCGAGATAGGAAACACATGCCGGTGTATTACGTGAACAAGGTCCTGCATGGAGCGAAAGTCAGGTACCTGGAGATCGAGAAGTTTGCGCTCGCGCTGGTTACTACTGCCCAAAAATTGAAGCCTTACTTTCAGGCCCATCCGATCGTTTTCCTAACCGATTAGCCTTTAAGGCAAGTACTCAAAAAACCAGACTGCCGAAAGAATTTCCAAATGGGTAGTTGAGCTTGGATAGTTTGAAATCCATTACCAACCCCAAACGGCTTACCAGGCCCAGGTCTTGGCAGATTTCCTGATCGAAAAAGGAGGAATTCCAGTGATCGAGGTGCCCCCAGCAAATTCTAAGCTTTGGACCCTTTCAACAGATGGCTCGTCGACCACCTTCGGGGGAGGAGTGGGCGTATCCCTAAGAAGCCCGGATGGAGATGAGCTCGATTTTGCCATATGCTTGGATTTTCCTACAACCAACAATGAAGCGGAGTACGAGGCACTGATCGCAGGCATGAAGATTGCTCAGGACAATGGGGTTGAGCAGCTGACAGTTCTCATAGATTCCCAACTAGTTGCTAGCCAAGTCGCCGGGACCTACGAAGCTCGATAAGAGGCCATGGTCAAATACCTGGCAAAGGTAAAAGATCTTGCGGCCAAGTTTCAGGAATTTAAGCTCGAGCAAGTCCCGCGTGAAGAGAACGAGCGAGCAGACGCGCTATCAAAAGTCTCCAATGGACTAAGAGGCACTAGAGATTGAGCGATTACATTTTTTAGTACGAGCACCCGAGTAATCGATTAGGAGAAAAGCCAAGTAATGACTATCAACCCCAGGGAACCCTATTGGCTCGATGAGATCATCCTGTTCCTAAAAGACAAAACTCTCCCCGAAGATCGAGCGAAACGTCGCCAAGTTGTAATTCGAGCCGCTGGATATGTGCTCGATCAGGAAGGATAATTATTCAAAAGATCAGCAATCGACCTGCCAAGAAGATGTCTCCGACCATCCCAGGCTTGGGACGTCCTGCAGGAGATACACGGAGGCTCGTGCGGCAACCACTCGGGAGGGAAGTCATTGGCGAAGAAAGTTGCAAGGAGTGGTTTCTATTGGCCAATGATGGTAAAGGACTCGATCAACTTCGTCAAAAAATGCCCAAGTTGCCAAAGACACTCCAATCTCTCTCACCAACACATAGCAAAATTAATCCACATAGAAGTGGCTTGGCCATTCAATCAGTGGGGCATCGTTATTGTAGGGCCTTTCCCTCTCGCTCCAAGACAATGCCAGTTCGTGATCGTTTGTTTAGAGGATTTCTCTAAATGGGTCGAGGCAGCAGTTGTGCCAAAGACCACCTTCAGAGTCATCATCAATTTCCTCTGGAGAAACATTATATGTCGTTTCGGCATCCCCAAAAACTTGATCTGCGACAACAGCCCCCAATTTTGATCGGAGCACTTTCGATCCTACTGCTCGGATATGGGGATCAGCCTACGCTTCACTCCAGTAGGCCACCCTCAAGACAATGGGCAGACAGAAGTTACCAACAGGATCATCGTGCAGAACTTGAAGACACGCCTCGAGGCGAAGAAGGGTGCATGGGCAGACGAACTCGACGGAGTCCTATAGGCTTATCGCACCATACCAAGGACTACCACAGGGCAAACCCCCTTGTCATTGGCATATGGGTCAGAGTCAGTCATTCCAGCAGAAGTGCTCTATCAAATCGCTCGAGTCTCCCAGTACCGACTTGACAAGAACATGGAAAATCGAGCATTTGAGATCGACACAGCGGAAGAAAAGAGGGAGAGAGCCTATCTTCAGCTAAAATAATACCGAGCCGCAACCGCTCGAAGCTGCAACAAGAAGGTATTGCCAAGAGAATTTCAACTGGGGACTTAGTCTTGAAAAAGGTCGATGTCACCAAGCATGTCGGGAAGCTCGACCCCAACTGGGACGGACCCTATCGTATCTGTAAACCGGGTAAAAACAAGTCTTATCATCTAGAAGAGATGAACGGCGACCCCATCCCTCGATTGTGGAACGCGCACAATCTAAGGTATTTTTACGTTTAAGTCTTTTATTCCTCAGTTGTAATCATTCTATCGATCTATGAAAAGAAGCTTTTGTCTCGATATCTATTCGCTCGAATTTTACTTTGTGCATTCCATGATTATACATTACTCTTAATGTTACATCAGCAGAAGGCATGAGAATTCATACCTCTAAGGTATCAATTCGACCTAGCCACTTCGATTCAAACATGCATTTTCCAGATGCTAACTCGACCACCAAACAAAACGAGCGATAAAGAGTCTAAATAAACTTTATTAATAAGCAGAAATGAGAATTACAAGAGTGATCCAAAGGCTCTTTGGATTTTGCAAATGGGAACTAAATCGGCCCACCAGGGTCGATAGCTTCCTAAGATACAACTTTGGATTTTGCTACAGGAGCATCACAATCGATTTCTACAAGCATCGATCCCCTAAAGTCTACCAACTGGAAAAGAAAACAACAGAAAACATAAAAGACTAAGTACTGCAGGGGCAACAATCTTCATTTCTTGGGGGGCTGGCTCACGGAGGCTTCTCGAGCGTTGGCTAGAACCTGCCGAGAACTTGGTGCGGGCTTCTCGGCGGTTAGGTTTCTATGGAAAACCTCCTCAAAATCGATCTCGTCCGGCATACCCTCTGGAAGGCGCATGTTAGCCACCTGAGCTCGGACTTACTCCAAGACAAACCCAAATTGCTCCGTTGACCAGTCGGGTTTCTTCGACCATGGTGCCTTGATTGCTCCTCTATGGGGCATGGATCCGGGCAGTCTATGCCAATTTTTGCAGTGTCATAGCTCGACGGCAGATAGCCCGCATCCCTCATCTGGGCCATACAAAGCTTAAACCCATCGTCATAATATGTAGCTCCCTTGATCATCGCCGCCATAGTAAAGTAAGGGCCCTCGACGAAGGTGCAGACCGCGTAGTTCTTGATATCCGTAAAGAGGGAGTTGTATGTCTCCATGGCCGCCCCAAAAGTTGCTTTCTGCACCTATTTAATCCCCGCCTGGTAACCCGTCAACCACGCATTGTTCGAATTGGCCCTCAAACTCTCTAACTCCTTCTCGAGATCCACAATCATAGCCTCTCAAGCAGTGCAATTCTCGGTCATCTTGACAATCGACTCCTGAGCTTGGCGAAGGGACTCATCCCTCTCCTCGAAGAGTTTCCTCACGTTCTCGTTCGCCTTCTTCTCTCTCTCAAGCTCCCCCTTCACCTGGGCCGCCAAAGCCTTCACATCCGCCCGCTCGGAATTCTCTTTCTCAGCCGAGCCCTCTCCTGTCTAGCCAGCCTCCAGCACCTCATATTGTGGAATGCTCAAACCCCCGTCTGAAAAGGTGTTACAGTATAAGAGAAAAGAGATAATGGAGGGGGCTCGAAAAAGAGAAAAAAGTGTAAACTTACGACGAAGTAATCCCACGCGAAGTTGTCTTAGCTAGCCACGTCGTCGTCCTTCCGTAACAGCTGATGGTCTGCCTCCGTATGCATGGCATGCTAGAGATGTCGGACCACGGACAAATCATAGGGGTCATTGACGATCACCCTTTCTGACCCGTCCGGTCGGAGCTTGGAGAGTCCACCAGGGTACTGTGGATCGATCCGACAGTACTCGAAGAACTTGGTGACATCCTCCAGATGAGGGGCCCAATCGGTTCCTTTTCCCTGATTCTTGCCAGTTATGTGGGTCCTCGAGCTGGACTAAGGTGGAAGAGGTGGAGGCTTCAAGCCTGACCCACTCGATTTTTCCTTGCCCTTCGGGGCATCCTTTCGGGTAGCAGCAGCGGTCGATCCGGAGGCAACAGTGGTTGTGGGGGCCTTCTTTTTTGCAAGGGACCCATTGGTTTTGGTCCATTTCCTTTTCCAGTTTTGAGAGTCTGGAGTCTCCTGGTTGGCGGTCGGGGATTAGGCAGCAACTAACACCGCCTTGCAAACAGCCTTTCGGGCGGCCTCAACTTGGGCGTCGACCTCTCCCTGTGGCACGGGGGGTTGGCCCTTCTTCTGTAGCTTGGCATTTTTTGCCTTGATCTCAGCTGCCAAGATAGTCTTCCTTGATGCCATCAGAATTTCACCTACAAAATAGAGAAATCGATCAGCATTGTAATCAAGAGTTCGAACGCTCGAAGATTTATATAAAAAGAGGGATCAAAAAGAACGTGTTTGGGTGTTCAAAATTATTGGTATCATCTATACCCAAGCTGAAGTCCCGATATCAAATAGTCCCAGGGCCCAAACCGCCTCGATAATTATTGAGGCTGGGTCAGGAATCGAGCGCATATAGGACCAATATCCCTCAACATCCTAATCAGGGTCGGTGGCCAAGTAGGTCTTCCCTTAGGCATCTTCGCCTTCTCAATATTATGCCACGCGGTGTGCTTCAGACCCGGCCACCCGACCGGAGACCTTATATACACGAAGTTGTGTTTTCAGCGGATCCCATGAGAGGTCGTGTGGGCCTCCGTGATTTGGTGATTGGGTTTGGCCTGTAGCTTTACAAACCCTCGACCGTCAATAGAAGCGACCGACGAGGTGGCGGCTTGAAAGATAGCTCCAAAGTGCGCCAAGGTGGTTGGGAGTCGAAGGCAGTGCAGCAGCAATATAAAGGCATTTACAATCTGATAGGCGGCAGGCAACAAATGGATGAGAGCAATGTCCAGGGCATTTAGCAGATTGATAACTTCTGGGTTGAGGGGCACCCTCAGCCCATATCTGATCGCGAAGGTGGTTACGGCAATACATCTCTCTGGGGGGCTACCCATCCTCTCTTCCTCCCTGGGCTTCACCACTTCATACACCTCAACAGGCCACTGATCGTCCCTTGATCTCCCATAACCTTTCAGGAGATCTTGGAGCTTTTTGATCTCTTCTTAATCCACCGTGCTCCAAGTATCTGAATGATGGAGGGCAGTAAACTGGGGCCCTGATTTCTCTCTCACATCATAAGTCGACGCCTCTGCAGTCGATCTCTCTTCTTCCGGCCTCCCACTTTTGACCTCCTCCTCAAACTCAACTCCAGCCTCTTCACACATTCCCGTCTCGATCTCCCCACTAGCTGAGGGCTCCTCATAATTTAGCGATTCATTATCCGACTCCTCCTCCGAGGACAACCCGGAAGATACCTCCACCTGTAGATTTTGGGACATGCCTACCCGGGGTGCCCACGGACGAGCCTCATCCTCATCGACCAGCCCCCGAGCATAATACTCAGGGATATGCTTTTGTTGAGGCATAGGGACTTGCTTACAGGAGGCCATCTAAAGGAATATGAAAGGAAGGAAAAGCAAAGAGAGGTCGAAGAGGTACCTTGAAAGAAGGAACTTGAATTCGATTGGAGAAAAGCTTCCAAAAGCTCGGGGTGCTCTTGCGCTCGAAAGGCTCTGGAAGGCTCTAAAGGCAAGGGCTCGTTGTTGCTCTAATTGAAAGGGTGGAAATAATAAGCCCCACCACCTTTATTTATAGGCAAAGGGCTCGGAATACGAAAAGCCACCATAATGATGGACTGTAACCGCTGACAAGCGCCATCATTGCGCATGTTCCCGCCCAAACACCGCCCTAAAGGTCAAAACTCCCACTCAGTATCAAAAAATACGCACACAAAAGCCCTAATTGATGCGAAGACACGTGTACAGACGCGACCGCCTCTGACGGAGATTGTCAGCCATGTCAAGTCATAACTGTCAATTTGGGGGGCTAGTGATGCGGCTAAATCTGACGAAGACACGTGGCAAGCATCCAACAAAGCAGACACATCATCAAACCAGCCTAAGGTCATTCGACTAGACCGCGGTCGAATCAATCATAGGCTAACGGATCAGAAGGTCGAATCGATCATTTCCCTTGAGGGCCACATCGACCTCAACCCACCTGCCATCCCTAAGTGACCCAGCTGAAACGACCTCTGAGGCATCGACCGATTAGGGTAACTCGACCCCGTATATCCCACACATGTCATAAGGGTCCTTGTCAGGAGTCGCCATCATCTGTGGACAACCTCTGCAAAAGGTCTGCAAAAGCGGATTGTACAAGGGTGTTCTGTTCCTTGCCGGCGGACGCTGCATTAAATGTGACACCCCGATTTTCTGATCAGTTGAGTTGGCACCACGTCTCATTTTGCTTGTGTCTTTTAATTATTTAAGTTACTCTTTTGTTGCCTTACGTGTAACGCCCGGCGCGCATGACGTCACATCCCCCGCACCAAGACCTGGACCCGGTCGAGAAATGAAAGTCCAAGCCCGAATCCGAAGTCAAGGCGAACGGGGACACAACACACACACTCACTAGGCTAGGC
>JBBMKE010075797.1:0-17551 GCA_037834125.1 Lippia alba | reverse complement strand
ATATTTAATTTATAAAATAATAATTAATTATTTATGACGTCATACCGGTTCGACCGCTGGTTGAACCGATCGAACCGGTTGAACCGGTAACTAGTAAGCTTGCCAGTTTGACCTCCGGTCCGACTTTGAAAACATTGCTCAAAACACTATTAATTAGTAACAACATATATTGCTTGTATTATATAACTACCTTATATCAGACTACAACTCATTTTTTTTCCATAACATAATGAAATCATACAATTATGAAATAAGAAACATATGCTACTATTATTATTTGATTTTTGTTGGACTCTCTTTGATTAACCTAAGGGGGTATTTGTAATTTTTAAAAGTTTTTAATGTCCTAACGCGATGAATTAATCTCTCGATCCATTTTATGTAAAGATTGTACGACCTCGGTCCTCGTAGGACATCGTTACTTTCACCGGTCCATTGGGGTGTGTCCCGGTAGAACTGGCCCTATGGAGCAGATATGGAGATGGAGAATGTGTAGAAGAATTGATGTATGCAGCATATCCATACGAACCTCAATTAGTTCAGATGATTAAGGAAAACCAACCAAAAAGTTGGTTCTGATACCTTCATCACTGCTAACAACTAAGAAATGCACATAAATTTCATCTCCAACCCGAAACGATTCGGTAAGATTTATATATCAATGTTTTCGTCTTTTACTTCAATTTTATTAAAAAAAAGTACGTGTGTTATTGTAGCACCCCACATGTGGGACACCACATCACCCGCACTAAGATTGGAACCCGAATACGAAATGGAAAATCCGTACCCAAGTCCAAGTCATAGCGAACGGGAGACAACATACTCACTATGCTAGGCGAATTCTAACCCTTACAAAGTGCACATTCAAATATCAAATCACAAGCACATGCGAAAGCGTAATATTTCAAAACAATTCACATACGAGCCCATCACGGGTCAAAACATAGCAAATACACCACATTTACAACGTTTATTCCAAAAGTTCAAGCTCGACAAGGGCAATCTAAAACCTAAAATCTAGGCTGACGAGGTCACAATATATACATGATCAATATGTGAAGCGTGCGCAAGTACAAACCAAAAGACTCAACTTAGACAAACGTGAACTTGACTAGACTCAATGCTCCGCCTAGCTCGACCCAAGTACCTGTACCTGCAAACTAAAAGATGAAAAACATGGAATCAGTCCACGACTGGGTAAGGGGTTAACCCACGCACGCTATAGATATATCAGAGCAAAGCATATATCAAAATTTGAATGTTCATGAATCCAAGGATGGTTTTTGCACACCAACACAAGAGAAATAAAAAATCCTAATCAGTCCATCCTTGTTTCACAAACTCAAAATAGAACAGAGCTCGGCGAGTACGAGCTTTGAAACCAATCTGACAACACGCCTCAAAAGTACAGGAAAAACAGAAATCAAAACCCAAAACACAATCATTTCATCACGCCATGGAAAGGAAGGGAGTGCACCCCAATCCTTTCATAAACATGAATACACTTCGAGATGGGGGCTCATGACTCCTAGGGATGTAACTGAGTTGAGTTGGCTCACGAGCTTCGCAAGCCAACTCGAAGAAGGTTCGCGCTCAGGTTCGAAACTGGCGAGCCATGGCTCAACTCGTGTGATTTTCTAACTAACCCCGAGCCCTCTTATTTGCCGCTCGCAGATCGCGAACCGGCTCATGAGCGAACTAATAAAAAATATTATATATATTAGACATATATATACACGCACTACATTTGTATGTTAAAATATAAATTTATATATACACAGAATCTTGCATATATTATATATACAAAAAAATATAATACCCAACCCCATTAAATGGTAAACAAACTTTCAGAGAAGTTATTAAAAAACCCTAACTTCCTTTACTTCTCATGCCATCTCAATCACCTCCCACCAGATTTGTGCTTCCCACTACCGCCACCCTTCACGCCACCTAAATCTCAACCGCCTCTCCAAAATCCAAGGATTCCTTCATCTCCTCTAACTGCTCCTCCTCCTGCTACAGAGTCCACCATCACCGCTGCAGCTTCCCTTTCGCCGCCACCGCCGCCAACAACACCACCACGCTTCAGGCCGCCGCCACTAAAAATCAAGTCAACATAGTTCTGCTTCAAGAACGTCAGCCCCGCTCGCCCACCACCAGATTTTAGATTTAATCTTTTTCCAAGAATATTTATCTATTTTTATTGAATCCCATTTCATTTTTGTTTTATAATATAGATAGACTTAGATTTCTTTCCCATGCTTCAGATCTAGATCTAGATCTGATCAAAAAAGAATGTGGAAGAAAAATCGTTTGAAAGGTATGTGAAGAAAAAATTCTAGATCTGTGTTTTGCTTTGGAAGTTTGTGAAGAAGAAATGGATGTATGTAAAGAAAAAATTCTAAATCTGTATTTTGCTTTGAATGTATCTGAAGAAAAATATTCAGATCTGCGCACAATCGAAGTAATTTGAGGGTTTTTGTACTGGCTGCGAGCCAAGCCCGAGCCACGTCCCACATGGCTTGTCGGCTCGCAAGCCGAACCCAAGCCACAAATTATAGGGGCGAGCCCGAGCTCGAACCTTAAAAAAATATCAAGGTTCGGTTCGGCTCGGCTTGTTTACATCCCTAATGACTCCGACCCGCTCCTTCGATGGGGTTACCACCAGCTCAAGATGACTGACCTGTACCAAACCTCTTGGAAATAAGCAAAAAATCTCAAACGAGGACTATGCACAGGGCACGATCCTGACGGCCCAATTCCGCTCCAGGCTCCCTTACCCATAGCCTCCGGGCCCAATACATGAACTATACACTGGTGTCAGGAATGCACTTGCCATATCTTTCAATGGCTTATCTCGTAAGAATACACTTATCATATTTATCACGTTTCATTCACGAGTTACCACTTCTCAAAATCGAGGCATACATAGGCCAAAATAATACACGTATCAAAGAAAACCTTCAAGGGTGCAAATATCAGAAGTATACGTACATGTATAACCGTAGTACATAGCTATTCAGGCTGGAAACAATCACCTAGGGGCATTAGGGTATAACTAAAAAACACCTAACCTCACCTTTGACAAAAGAGGTCCAAAGAACAACACCGAACACGAAAACGGGCCTAACTCTCCGCCTCGAACTCTCCAGGGTCACTTCTGAACAAAAAAAGAGAAAAACATAACATAATCTCAATAATGAACCACTTCGACGCACGGCAATGAAATATGAGTGCAAGAAATTAAATGCACATGGGCAAGGATTACGTTTAGGCATGTCGGGTAACGAAGAAGCAAATCACGGAGCATATTTTCAACTCATATCATAGCACTATAATCTGAACAACACATATTTACATAATTTGACATGTTAGGAACAAGATCGGTATGAAAAATCATGAAAGAAACATAAGAGAAGCTCAAACGAGGCTCCGGATTGAAATTTAGCAAAAGCTGACAGTTTTGTCAAAATGACCAGGCTGCACGAAAATGAGAATATCTTCCAATTGAGAAGTCAAAATTTAGTTTTTTTTTTAAAATGAAAGTAGACACATATATCTTTCCAACCATGTATGGCTCAATTTTTTCTTTAAAGCGGATCAAAACAGTTTATTATGTAAAGTTGGGTGAACGTAGGATTTCCACAGATTGGCGACACAAATTTGGATTGGGGATATCTCCCTGTACAAAACGAATTTTGACAAGCTGTAAGAAGGAGAGTGTTATAAACTCAATAAAGTTTCAGTGGTTAAAATTTCAGGCAAATTCAAGGTGCTTTAAGTGCATAACAGACGCAACAAACACATGGCACAAAACTGAAAAACAGGGCAAAATAGGGGATTTTCATGGGGGTTCGGTTCCTTCTTGTCCCAGGCCTCAAGAACTAAATATAAGGTCCAAAACTCATACATAAAACACCTAAAATTCCAAGTAAGGTAAGATGCTGCAATTAAATTTCAGTTTATGCAAGAACTTTGCAGTTTATAAACTTAAGAATCACATAACGGTCATCATCTTTCAGCAAACAAGAAAGAATTTCCAATTTCCCCACATATCTGAACTTCTAAGTTCCATACCCAACTCTTAGAAGCTAAACCTTGCTGGAATAGAGGGGAAAACATGATGAGGGACTCGATCTTTACCTTCCTTAACTGAATATCGAAGGTGTAAGGAGATGGAGAGCTTGTTTCTTCACTTGTCTTTAATGAAGTTCTTGCTTTTTACAAGAAAGAAGGGGCTGAACAAGAGGGAAGAAAAGGGGAAATTGGTGTGGCGCTGTTGCTGCCACTTGCTCTAACGTGATGAGAAATGGAAGCAAGGAGGTGATGATGCACTTGAAATTAGGAGTTGCTGCCACTTGCTTGAACGTGGAAGAAAAATTGAGGTGATGATGCTGAAATTAGGAGGAAAGAGAAAGAAGCAAGTAGGTGGATCATCTAGGTTAAGTTCCAAGAATTAACCGGTTCACGTGGATCGATTTTAAGGCATCGGGATATCAAACGATCTCCAAAAATTATGAAATTAACGTAGTCCCAAACTTAGGTTAAATTAATGTAATTTTAAAGTGATCTACTCACGTTCCTATCCCGAACTAGCCCGAATAGGTTCCATTCGTTCTAACGGACTCTTCGATTGAACTTCCCACACCCTACATTTGCAAACTGGAACATTTAGACGAACGGGGCATCACAACCTCCCCCCTTAAAAGAACCTAGTTCCCAGGTTCACTGCTCTGATTTGAATAACTCCGGGTACAACTTCCTTATTTTCTCTTTGGTTTCCCACGTGGCTTCTTCAAATTTCTGATCTTTCCATAACACTTTAACCATTGGGAGTTTTCGGCTTCTTAACTCTTGTATTTTCTTATCCATGATTCTCACCGGTGTCTTCATGATTGTTAGGTCTAGCTCAAGCTGTACATCTTTTATTGGGAGAATGGTTGATTCGTCGGGATAATATTTACGGAGCTGTGAAATACGGAAGACATTATGAATCCCAATCATGTTTGGCGGTAAGTTCAACCTATATGTCGTTTCTCCAACCCGTTCAAGGATTTCAAAAGGTCCAAGATAGCGGGGATTGAGCTTTCCAACTTTATTGATATGGATGAAACCTTTCCTCGGTGATGCTGTCAAGAAAACCCTATCTCTAACTTCGAATTCAAGGGGTCTTCTCCGGCGATCGGCGTAACTCTTTTGACGATCTTAGGCCTCTTTCATTTGCTGTTGAACTTTTTAGATTTTCTCGATGGCTTCTTTGGTAATCTTTGGGGATCTCGCTCGTTAACACCACCTTCCTTAGTCCAACGCTAATCTTCCGAATCCCAAAAGAGAGGCGATCTACACTTTCTTCCATATAGTGCCTTGTACGGGGCCATGCCAATCGATGCGTGATAGGCGAATTCCACCAATGACAAGTGCTCGTCCCAAGATTCTTGAAATTCTAAGGCACAGGCTCTAACAAGTCCTCGAGGTACTTGATGAGTCTCTCTGATTAGCCATCTGTCTGGGATGTGATGCGGTACTGAAATCAAGTTTAGTGCCTAAAAATCTTTGCAGATCTTGCCAAAGACTAGCTGTAAAGTGAGGATCTCGGTCCGATAAGATACTAACCGGCGCCATGAAGTCTTACAATCTCTTTACAATACAATTCGGCTAGCTTTTCTACTTTTTCGGACATTCGAACCTTGAGAAAGTGGGCTGATTTGGTTAAGCGATCCACAACTACCCAAATCCCATCGAATCCTCCTTTGGCCTTCGGTAAACCAGATATGAAATCCATGATCACCTGTTCCCATTTCCACACTGGTGTAGGAGTGGTTGCAAAGTTCTTCCCGACTTCTAATGCTCGGCTTTCACCTTTTGGCAAGTGAAGCAACGCTTTACAAAATTAGCAACATCTCTCTTCATACCGTTCCACCAATAGTACTGCTTCAAATAGCTATACATTTTAGTACCTCTCGGATGAATAGTGTAATGCCCCATTTTTCGTTAAGCAAGGTATGGTACGAGAGAGTACGATTTACGCTGTAATACATGCTTATATGGTATTATGCTTTATCTGTTTGTACGTAATTATGTAGAATATGTGCTTGGAGTGCTTTATGTGTGAAATTTTAGCTCGTTGACTATATGCTCGTATGGGTGTTGCAAGCTTTAATTGCATGATTTAATTTCCTAATCGAACCAACGTGCATATTTGGACATTTAAGTATAATTAGGGCCTAAATGGTAAATTTAATTTGCAAGCCTGTAACTGGATATATTGTGTTAAAATTGAGTAGATAATTTCATCACGAGTTTGTGGGTTTTTGAATCGCTCAATTTGGAGTTCGGATGAAGATATGACCGTTTTACCGAATTAAACCGGAAAGTCAACCTTTTGGCGGATTTCATTGACCTGCGACCCAATTAAGCTTTTAACCTAATTTGAAACCTAATTGCACTCATAACCCACTCCATTGACCAACTCCACGACCCTATCAGCTGACCCAATTATTAAATCCAATTTCATATCCTAAAATCTCATTTTAACGTTAAACACAAGATTGAAACCTCACTCTCTCAAACACTCTCAAAAACTCATTCACATTCTCTCAAGAACATTCAAACCATCTTCAAGAGCCAAGAGTGAAGATTGAAGCTGGAAATTCAAGATTGAAGACCACGATTAGCTCCTCGATTCTTAATTCTCTAAGGTAAGTGAATGTGCTCTTGTGTGAGTTATGTTTTGTTTCTTGTTTGAACTTGACTTCCAACTTGGGTAGTTTGAATTCGAATTTGATGATTGGAATATGCTCACATTGATGCTAAGAATGTTTAAGAATAAGAATTTCTTGGATTCATGCTTATTTGGAGAATTCACCATTGTTGGGTTTTTGAAGCTTTCATAGAAATTATTCATGTTCTTGTTCGAATGAGTCTATGCTTGATTTCTTGCTTAATTCGTGTTCCTTGATTAATTTTAGAAAGAATGTAATTGATTTCCCTGAGTCTTATGCATGAGTGTAAAATTCACCATTGTTGATGCTTGATGGTGTTAAGAGGTTGAAGATGAAGCTCTTGATTTGAGTTTTGGCTTTATTCAATTCGAAATTGCGCACTTATATGTTACATGAGTTTTTTTTGGTCATTTCATAGCTATATATGTTGCATAAATTTGGGACATGCTTTTAAGGTGATTTGGTATGAAATTTGGCATATTTTTGCATAAACCCGTGACGTTCATTGCCCAGAATTTTAGTCCCAAACGCCCGTTTCATTTCCCTTCTTTAAATCCAAATGCCCGTGTGATTTGCTATTGTTCGAAAAATCGTTAACCAAATGCCCGTTTGATGTTTACACTGTAAAGCCAAAAGCCCGTGTCAAAACCTTATGTTCCAGATTTCCCAGTTCAAACGCCCGTTTTATGGTTGAACTATATATCCAAACGCCCATTTTGCAGACACAAAATCAGGGAAATGTACTAGGCCAAACGACTGTTTGATAAATGAACTTCAGGGCCAAATGCCCGTTTCAAAAGCTACTGTTCCTTTTTTTACACTTTTTATTCCTTGATTGTTTTCGCTTCATTTTCGCTTCCTACACACTTCTTACACCCCAGCATCATGTTAAAATTTTGAAATCTTGAATTGATGCATTCGTTCTACGTATGTGCTCCATTTATGCGTTTTGAGGCATTTTGTGCATGTGTTGTAAATCTTTAATCTCATGACTTGAAGACTTGACATATGATTCTTATGACGTGAAATGGTTATTGCTGTCAACTTGTACCCACTAGGGACATGTCATATGCATTCAACATGTTGCATTTGTGAAGCCGTGTCTCGTTTTGGTTGGTTTGAGTCAAGTCTCACCCTTCATCCGTTTTCAAAATGTATATGTAAGCTTTATATGCTACTATTTGTGAGCTTGTCTCTTAGTATTGTATTTGCCTCGAAAAACGGTTTGTGAAGTATCATAGGTGGTTTTGCCATATAGGGATAAGTACCCAACTCGATTTGAACTTGGTTTTGAATATACATATAGCGTGAGTTGTGTAGCGAGATGGTTTGGACCGTACTATGGAAATGGTATGGATTGGAATACCTTGTAGGGACATTTGCACGGTTGGTTTGGATTTGATAGCTCGACAGTGTAGTAAGTAAGAATGTCGGGAAGGCAAGGGCCAACGACTTCTCCTTTCGAAATTCCCAAATATAAGAGGTACATAGGTTCCGACGGAGTGTTCGGGGCCGAAGTATTCTCGAGGGAGAATGTGAAGTTTCATGGACTCACTTCTCAATATTTTGGACCGATGTTCGTAGGGCCGTACACCCTCGGCATCACGGAGTGGGGATTGGTTTAGTATTTGGTTTGGTTTTGAATGTTGGTGGTGACTCTTGTCTCGCGGAGTCGTGTGTTGGTTTATGATCCATGTTTTGAAAACCTTGCATCATTTTGAAAAAATAAAATGGATCACAAACACCTTTGTTTAGCATGCATTGAACTTATATATTGTATAACTCTTCCTCACCGGTTCCTTTGAGCTGACTCCCTTACCCTTCGTGTCCGTAGGTTTCGTTTTGGAGTCAAGCTAGACGGGATCGTCTCGAGAGTCTTATTCAAGTCTAGCTTGTACTTAGTTGTTTTACGCTTATAGCGTACCTTATTCTATTTTTGGATTTGTTTAATTGTTGGAGTTGTTTCGATACTATGCACCTTTATTTGTGTTGGGATTATGCTAGTAGGCCGTGTCGGCCATTAGGTTGATTTATTTTCCGTACTTTGAGCATGACGTGCTGGACCGTGTCGGTCAAACAATTTGATTAATATTATTATCGTTATTTTATGCTTGCATCGATTTGATTCTAATGTAGCTTCCGCATTACATGTGATTGTTACGCGCTTTTGAGTCTAGTACCGCCTAGCTAGGTTGTTCGTTTGTCACCACTAGCTTCGCACTTGACGGTTATATGGTTCATACTATATACAAGTAGGGGCGGGGGTGGGACGGAATTTTTGGGATTTAGGAAATTCGGGATCGAGATTTTTGGGATCGGGATAGGATTTTGAGTTCCCTATCCCATCCCAAAATCTTTGAGATCCCGAACTTCGGGATCCTGAAATTTTCGGGATGGGATCAGGATGCCCGAAATCTTTTTCTCTATGTTTTTTTTGACTTATTCATGAATAATTAAGTTATATAATTGTGATTAGACTTAATTTATTATAATTGTGCCTATTCAAATAAAACAAATAAAGTGCAATTCACAAATAGCACAAATCATCTAGAATTCACAATACAATTCAGCAATTCCAGTAGGTCTAGTAGGTGCAAATGTGCAATGCAAAGCAACAAAGATTACAACTCCATACGCCAGTAGGTGCAAAGCATCTCCACCCAATTCAGTCACAATAAAATCACAACTAAAGGGAATTCATTAAAGAAACATGCAAAAGATTTTTAAAATGGAATCACAACAGTAAGTCCAACCGTCCAAACCAATAAAAATTCCAGTAGCTCCATCCTTGATCCAAGTATTTTCAGATGTCAATAACCGTTGAATCGACTCCCCCATCCGACAATTCTACAAAAAGAAAAAAAAATAATATTAGTCACATTTAAAATATAAAATAATATTTTTAAACTAAAATAGAAAAAATATTTTAAACTACCTTTTTCGATTGTTTCAACTTCATACAAATCTTCTTCAACATTTATTGGCTTAAAGTCACGCCGAATCCAATCTTGAGCACAAACCAAGGCTTGAACTATCCGAGGAGATAATGAACTCGTAAAAGCATCAAGAATACGTCCACTGGTACTAAATGCCGACTCCGAAGCAACAGTGGAAACTGGGACGACCAATACATCACGAGCTACCTTAGAGAGAATAGAAAATCGAGGACTATTTAATTTCCACCATGTTAATATATCAAAGTCCTCAGTGTCATCCTCCATTTCTTCGGCCAAGTATTTCTCATACTCGGACCTTGCTTGATCATTTTTTCCTAATTTCTTTTTCTTATTGAATTGATCTTTGAGATATGATGCTCGAGATACATGATCAAGTGATGTAGAAGAAGAGATTGCTGAAGTAGAAGTTGTTGAAAAAGTTGGGCTCGAGGGACCTCCGTACATCCGTTTATACTCATCAAACAATTCTTGCATCCCACGCCTCACATTTTCCTTCATTAACACACACTTTGCATTCGTCCCTTCCCCATCATTACTAGGATACATAAACTCAAACGTAAAATCAAGAAATTCAAACTTATGTCGTCGGTCAAGAATAACGGCAAAATAAAGAATCATGTTCATTTTGTCAATCGAACCCCAATATTTCTCAAACTTGGATTTCATCCTTCTAGCCATTTCTCTTAATTCGAAATCATCACTATCCTCCCACTCTTTCAAAAGTATATAAATCGCACTTATTTCAATAAAAACGGTGTTAGATGTGACATGTAAAGAACCCGAAATTGCCAAGGTAAGCTTATAAAAATGTCCCAAAAATTTACACAACAACTCCGCTCTAGCCCAATCCAACTCCTCCGGTACACCATCAAAAGGTTGTTGAGAAAGATCATTTGAATAACCAAAGTCTTGATCCCCATAATAATCGAAAGCCCTCTTAAGTAAACATGCCGTTTCCAACATTAAATAGGTAGAATTCCATCTAGTACATACATCAAGACAAAGCAACCTCTTGGATTCTATTTTTGATAGCTCCACACATGCAATAAATTTCTTGTACCTTGCGGGAGAATTACGAATATACTTCACGGCACCCCTAATTCGAGAAATAGCTTCATGTTCTTCACGATTTTTCAAGCCATCTTGAACTAAAAGGTTCACAATATGTGCAATACACCTCATGTGAAGATACTTCCCTCCCAACAACTTTGATCCCCAATTTTCAAGCCTTTTCTTCAAGTATACAATTGCAAGATCATTAGATGAAGCATTATCAACCGTAATTGTGAAAATATTTTCAATACCCCAATGAAGCAAACATTTTTCCACTCCTTTACCCACTTCTTCACCCTTATGTCCTATTATTGGACAAAAATTTAAAATCCTTTTTTGAAGAATCCAATCATCATCAATGAAATGTGCGGTGAGAACCATGTAGTTCATTATTTGAATTGATGTCCAATTGTCGGTGGTGGTTGATATTCTTTGGGAGTGACTCTTAATATATGTCTTCAACTTCAATCTTTCACTCACATACAAATTATAAATGTCCTTAGTTATAGTCCTTCGTGAAGGAACTTTGAACATCGGACATGCCACCGATATGAAACGCTTGAAATCGGGATTCTCAATTGTTTTGAAAGGGAGTTCATCAAGAATCAACCAATAACATATAGCTTCTCTAGTTTTCTCTTGATCAAACCTCCAACAAGACATAATAGTTCCCTCCTTCTCACCCGCCCGATTTAATTGTAAATTAATCCGAGCTTGATTTGTTTCAACTTCATGTGGTTTCATTTTACATGCTTCATAGTGACTTTTTATACCCTTTGTTCCATGAAGTTTTGGATCGGCTTTCAGCTCTCTTTTGCAATACTTGCATCTTGCTTTTTGAATTTTTTCTACCTCACAAAAAAATCTCTCATAATGTTCCCAATAAGTAGATCTAAATGCACCGGTTTCCCTCTTAGCTCTTTTTTTTATTTTCCCTCCATCATCATCATCATTCATATCCATATCTACATCCTCCATATCATCTTCAACTCCAAGTTCGGGAATACAATTTTCCAAATCTTCATTATTATCAACCCGTTTTGACATCTATGATAATTAATAAAAATCAAGGTTTCAACTTTCAAATCCAAATCAAAATAGAGGGAAAGCAACAGATCCAACAACGTATATATATATATACTTTATAAACAAATATTCTTTATAACTAATTACAACTTAAAATTAGGGTTCAAAAATTAAATCATACCTGGAAATTTTAAAATTAAAATTAGGGCTTCAGGTAAGGTGACTATCAACAATGGCCTGCGTCCTCGTCCAATGTTGGTGCCCGGCTGCAAATGTAGAATGTTGGAAGTAGGGTGAGCTTGAAGGCTTGAAGTGCTGAACCACTGCTGCGAAATAAGGGAAATGAATTTTGAGTTTTTAAGTTGTGATTTGTGAATAAGGGAAGTCACTGTTAGAAAACTGTCAAATAGCAACGAAAATTTAGCAATGGAAATTATTCGTTGCTATTTAGCAACAAAAATAGCAACGAATAACAAATTCGTGGCAAAATGTTGCAGCAATGGAATTTTCGTTACTAAATTCGTTGCTATATATAGAAAAAAATTAGCGACGAATCTTTTGTTGCTAAATATAAATAATACAATAAATAAATAAATATATATATTTTTATAGCAACGGAATTTTCGTTGCTATTTCAATTAAAAATAAATATTTAATAAAAATATTTAGCGATGAATATTTTTGTTGCTATAAATAATCGATTAAAAATATAATAAAATATTTACATTTTATCAACAAAAATTCCGTTGCTATTGAAATAAAAAACTAATAAAAAATAATACATACTAAAACATATTAGCAACGAAAAATCCGTTGCTATAAATGTATAATTTTAAAAATTAATAAAATATTTATAATTTAGCAATGAATTTTTCATTGTTAAGTGGAATAAAAAAATAAATATTAAAAAATATTAGCAACGAAAAATCCGTTGCTATAAGTATATAATTTAAAAAATTAATAAAATATTTATAATTTAATAATGGATTTTTTGTTTCTATTTGAAATAAAAAATAATATAAATAAAAAATAATAAAAAATATTAGCAACTAAAAATCCGTTGCTATAAATAATTAATTAAAAATTTAATAAAATATTTAGAATTTAGCAACGAAAAATTCGTTGCTATAAATAGTTAATCAAAAATTGATAAAATAATTATAATTTAGAAACAAAAAATCCGTTACTATAAATAGTTGATTAAAAATTTAATAAAATATTTATAATTTAGCAACAAAAAATTCGTTGCTATAAATAGTTAATCAAAAATTGATAAAATAATTATAATTTAGAAACAAAAAATCCATTGCTATAAATAGTGATTAAAAATTTAATAAAATATTTATAATTTAGCAACGAAAAAATCCGTTGCTATTTATATTATAATTTTATTTTGATAAAAAATTTACTAAAACATTTATTTATATGGTTCAATATGCATATAGATATAATTATTTAAACTTTCATCATTATTCTTTCACGCTCGCTCACATCACACATCCATAACATATGAATGTTAGATAATTATACTGACAACCACCATTAACTTATATAATACATGAATATATGATCATATGTTTAGGGATTATGAGTGTTCATATTTGTATAATATAACCTTTTATATATAAAGACTTACATATTTTTATTTGATAGAAGATTTGTATTGTTTATTTATATATATAAAGTATAATATACATTATAAATAATATAATTAAAAGATGTGTAATTATATTAAAATAAAGGTTCTTCATTTAACATCTAACGCTTGTGTAATACAATAATTTCTTAATATTTATATATAATTCTAAAAATTTAAATATAAATACATTATATTAAAAGGAAAGTTCTTCATTTAACATCTAACAGTTGTGTAACACAATAATTCCTCAATATATTGATATAATTCTATAAATTAGAATATATATTTAATATTAAGAACTAATTCTTCATATTAAGCTATTCAACTAAGATTGCTAAATAATAAAATAATTTCTCAAAATGCACGTATTGTTCTACAAATGTATAAGTGAATAATTCATATCAACATAAAATTTCTTCTTTATTCAACTACTAACTAAATCTAATTATTTAGTTATGTCATAAAAACTTATATTTAAGTTGATATATATATTAGTATTTTATATAAAGTTGATATAAGTTAATAGTTTGTATAATATACGCTATATCATCTTATTTAACTAATGCTGTATAATATGGTGTTAAATATATTTTTAATTAAATAGAATAATATATAATATTTAATTAAATTATTTATTATATTTAATATAAATAATATTTATATTTTAATAATTAACAAATACTTAATTAAGCAATCCAAGTTAGTGTATGAATATTTGTGTTATATATATAAAAGGACATTACATAAACAATAAGGGAGTTGTCCAAGTTGGTGTTGGCATCAACCTCCTTTCTTGGAGGTTCCGTGTTCAATCCCTGGCTTGCGCGAGAATATCTAAGAATTAATTTGGGCTTGTGCGGGCTCGGTCAGGGCTTGTTCGGCTCGTGTGGTAAGGCTTGATGGATGGCTCGCTTGACCATTGAGGCTCGCGTAGGGGGTTGCTCGTCCCGACAAATAATTTTTTTAATTATTAATTTGAACTTTTACCTTTTGCAATGGATTTTGTAACTGAATTTACGTTTCAAAAAGGCAAAAAATTAGTTAATTATCAGTTGGTTTGCAACGAAAAATCCGTTGCAATGGATTGTGGTAGTAATTTGTTGCTAAATATGTTGTTATAAATTTGTTGCTAATTCCGTTAGTAATATCCGTTGCTAATAATTCGTTGCTATAGATTAGCCACGAGGGTTATAGCAATAAAAAAATTTCGTTGCTAAATCCGTTGCTAAAGTCGAATTCGTTGCTAATTAGGCCAAAATCCGTTGTTAAATCCGTGCTATAGAGCATTTTTCTAGTAGTGAGTGTGCACTTACAGTGTTAAAGTCAGACACATAAATACTAAATGACTTCAAGCTAGTTATTAGTTTTTTATTTAAAAAGCGTATTAAAAACTCACGCCTTAATATATATATATATATATATATATATATAATTATATATGATATATATTATATATATTATTAATTTATAGTCGGGAATTTTGGGATCCCAAAATTTTCGAATATGTTAAGAATAATTCCCGATCCCTATCCCGAATATTTTATCGGGATCAGGATCCCGTCCTGAATTTTATTTTTCCCTAATTTCCCGTTCCGTCCCGAATGGGAAATTCCCGACCGGGATGGGACAGGTCCCGAAAATCTCGATCCCGACGCCCACCCCTATATACAAGTTGGGTTCTAAGCGCGGGATAGGCGTTCGACGTCCCGGGTGGGCGTTACAAATAGAATAGGCTGAATGGTGTGCCCATTCAGGAACGAGACTTCTAAGTTCTTCCGGAACACAAATCTTTGTCTTAAACCAAAATAATCCCATATCATCAACCCCAAATTTCGATTCTAGATCATCTCTTGCTCGTAGCTATAACGTCCCGATTTTTCGAATGTAAATATATGATGTATGTGTTTACCAAATTGTGCAATTAATTGTTCAAAAGTGTGTACTTGAAATCCTTAAATGTGAATACTTGAAAACCTTGTTATTTCATGAATTAATTCATACTTTGTTCTTATATAATTTTGAGACTTGAATATATGATTTGAATCTATTTGGGCTTGATTTATTTTAGTTTGGACTCAATTTCACCTTATTTGAACTTTTGGGCCGATTTGTAAATGGGCCACTTTTTAGTCATTAATTCGTATCTTGAGCTAGGGAACTTGGATTTGAGTTCCGTCACCTCCATTGGACTTGAATCGACGATTCAGATTCAATGGGACAAGCCCCATCACTTTTTGACCTCGTTTCGGCCTCCTGATGATGCAAACTCACCCTACGTACTTAAAACGCCCCTAAAAGCCTACCTAAGACTAGCCTACTTGCTTTTGACTTTTCTTGGACCTATTTTAACATAAATATTAGCCTTTCTATTCCTCATATGGCTGAAAAACTTGAGAACCTCAAGAGAAAAAAGAAAGAAGAAGCTCCGACTTCATTCCTCCATTGTTATACCTTCAAAGCTCAAGAACCCCTCTTTTCTTGCTCCAATCTTTCAAGGTAATTTATGATTCTTGTAGTTCTTGCTCTTGTGCTTCTTCTTATCCATGTGAAACTTGAATTTATGTTGGGGGATTCTGAGATTTTAATCTTGGGTGAATAGTAAGGGTTTGGGGGTTATTTGTGATTCCTTAAGCATCTATGATTCGTGTTGGCTTTTATGGCATTTATGATAGTCCTTGGTCTATTTATTGGTTATTTATGGTTCTTGAGGTTGGTAGTTGATTGGGAGAGGTTTTTTCATTAATGCACTTGATGGGTTTTGAAGGATAAGCCTGAACTCTTGCCTATTTGCTCACTTTGAATGTAATATGTGCTTATGTGGTGATTCTTGGCATGAGTGTTGGTTTGTGGCTTAATTGAACCCTTTTAGCTCTTATTTTCCTTGATCCCCTTATTTTTTTGTTATAGTTCTTGAGTAATATGATAGAGCAATGTTTGGTTTTGTGTGCTTTGGTGCAAGAATGTGGAGTAATTAATTCATTTAGGCACTCGTATATGCCAATTTCTTCGTTTGATTTCTTGAATTCATTGTGCATGAAATTCTTGGTGTTTGAGCATGAATTCTTATTTCTTGGATGTATTTTGATGACTTTAGGTGTTGGTGCATGATTATATAACCTTTTGATGGCATTTGGATTGGGTTTTAGTTGTTCTTGCATGCCAAATCCTTGCCCTAGCCTTTGTGGGACATTTTGAACTTGTTTTGGAGGCTGGAGGGGATCAACGGCCATGGGAAATGCATGCCTAAGGTTCCCACGACTGTGGAAGTGTGGCAGCAGCTTTAAATTTCGTCTGCCTCATATCCACGGCTGTGGATTTTGAAGGGCAAAATATCCACGGCCATGGGTCTTGCCCTGCTTTTCTGTTTGAGTTCGTTTTACTTCGTTGACCCTCCATCCGAACTCGAATTGACCTGAAATTTTAACCACAGAAACCTCTTGAAGTCTATAGCATTATCCAATTGTATTCACCTCAATACCTTTTCTGGTTTGCGAGATCTAATCAATCCTTTTTGGTATCGACACTCCTTCGAAAATCTGCACTCATCCAACTTTGCACCTAGCCATTTTCTCCTCGCTTTGAATCATGATTCATGCCATATATTTTTGGAAAGACCTGTGTGTCTAGTTTAATATCCAACAAACAAAACTCAATTCTAACTTGTATAACTTGAGATATTCCCATTTTCCTTCAGTTTACGCATTTCCAAAAACTGTTAGCTCTCACCAAAACTTACTCAAATTCTTTACCTTGTGTTCCTTTCACTTTCTTGACCATCGCATGTGGTTCACTTGCATTGTATGCATTATTAACATGTAATATTATGTGTTAGGATATATTTGATGGATTTGTAGCTCATTTATATGATCATCTTTGAAATATGATCTCACATGCCTTATATGCTACTCCAAAGTGCATGCATGAATTTTTTTCTTGGTTTATTGGTTTCGTGTGATAACTTACCTTTCCTTTTATGTTACATGCATTGTAAACATGTCTTGGTATGTGCATTAGTTATTATATGACATTCATGGGACGTTTTGGTATGGTTTATGAAAGATGTGAAGCCGAATGGAAATGATCACTTCATGTAATGAATGAATTGCTTGTGTTCGTGTCTTTAAGGCACTAATTGTGCATATGAACATCTTTAT
>JBBMKE010075693.1:0-17554 GCA_037834125.1 Lippia alba | reverse complement strand
AATTACAATAATAAATAAATATTCTTTTAAGATACCTTTTTTTAATCAAACTCTCAATTAAATTCAATAAATAAATATTCTTTTAAAACACCTCTTTCTAATCAAACTCTCAATTATCTCTATTTGATTCTAATCAAAAAATTGTATTAGTATTTCTCTAATTATAAAACACTATATAAAACCCATTTTCTTTTTACATGCAATACACGTCTTTTCCTTTTTACTAGAATAACATGACATGACTATATTAAATTTTTTAAAAATACATATTTCAATAAAAATATGATTCCTAAATAAATTATGATGATTAAGAGTCATTCAATAAGGACTCTTTTATTCCAAAATAAATAAATAATAATGACTCTTTTAAAAATTGATATTTTAATTATAAATTATACTATAAGATACTTTTACCTATTATTGATTGAAAATTTTTAATTAAATAATTGAGTTATTAGATGATAAAACATATATACCATCCATAAACTATGAAAGCATTAATAATATATCTTTAAGTTTGACTCCAAATATATTAAGGTAACTAAAAATATAGACATACATTACATATATATAAGTGGAATAGACAAGACAAAATCAATATATGAGGAAAATAAAAATAAAATGATTGGTCTAAAAAATATATTTACCGTGTTCCACATAAAAATATATATTTCTGTTAATAAAATTTATTATTACTTATTAATGAATAAACAAGATATCATTTAATTATATAATTAATATATAAAAAAATATATGAAATTATTAGAGAATGCACAAAAAAAACAATAGATTTGATACTGAAAAATAACAAACAGAAAAATAGATGAAATATTGAAAAGAAAAAAGTGAAATGCATATTTAAGTAGTTAAATGAGATCATAAAGAAATTATAATAGACAAAATTTGAGCGAATGTCCAAATATGTTCCTAATTCAAAAGAATATCCAAAATCCAAAATTGCAGGTTCAACAAAGTTATGTAAAATTAAGGAACCCCACATGAACTAATGTAGATACATATAAAAAAATAAGATGTAGTTTTTAATTTTATAATTAATTTTTTATAGTGATCAATTAAATATCTTTTCAATTTTTTATATAAATATACTCTTTTACTATTTCTACTGCATACATAAAATCAAGTGAGATGTCACCAATAATAATAATAATAATAAAATAAATAAATAAAATCAAGTGTAGAAAAACTAACATAATCTTAAATAATATTCACTAAAAAATTTAAATAAAAAATACAAGATAAATAATAAAGGAGAAAAAAATATAAGGAATAATTAGTTACAAGAAATAATTATTTGATTTTAATATATATACAAACACGTATAAAAAAATTCAAAGGCAATCTAAATAATTATTGTAAGAGTGTAAGTATTATTAAAAGTGATACAGATAAATATTTCTATTATAATTTTGCTAAAGTTTTTAACTTGTGAAGGTAATAAAGTAAAAAATTAAATCGTACGATCAAACTTAAAGCAAACAAACATAAAATAAAATATTGAATAGGATAAAACTATCGAGCTGTCAAATAGTAAAATCTTAGTTAAGCTAAAGACTCTGCAAAATTTTGTGGTATAAAACTATAAATTAGATTAATATTAGTTTCTATTAAGTTTATTACTTTAGTAATAATATAAATATTTATTGAATGTATATTCTTATTTATCATCATATTTATTTATTAAAATAAATGTGTAAGATAGCATGAGTGACAATATTTTATTTTATGTGAATATATACTGGTACTACTTTAATATAATATATATAAAATTATATTTTAAAAGTAGAGAAGAATTTACTCAAACAAATAAGATTATAAAATAGAGAGGAAAAGAGATGGAAAATAATAGATATAATCAAAATTTTGCAAAGGTTTAGGCAACCTCCAAATTAACAAATATATGAGAGGTCGCAAGATCGACCCCGCAGCTAAAACGGTCAATTGGACAAAGTTTATAGGCAAAAAATTTGAACATTGCATCAAAAAGAGACACATTGATTAGATCTCAAGTCAAGAGAGGTCAATAGGTATTACGAGACAAAACGATCCGTCTACCTTAGCGAGGATGCATGTCAACTTCTGAGTCATTTGTCAGGTCGTCGGAAAGAATTTAATGCCGAACATACTAGGTTCGGTTCAAGAGGAATGAAAAGATAAAGCATCCCACCAGTTCGGTCAAAAGTATCGCTTAGTCTCAGGTTATAAGATACACATTTAATGAAACACCCTTAATGTATGATTTGTGTGCGCTTTATGCTGTACTACACATTATTGAATTAATTTGTATTGTTTCTATATAAATTTAATAAAATTGTACTAAAATAAGTAATATAAATTTCAAAACATAAAATGTCTATTTTTAAATAAGACATAGGTAAGGTAATCTATACAACAGATAATCATGTTTAAGAAAAATTAATCATTAGTAATCATTAATGATATGTGGTGACATTAAAGTTGAGTAAATAATAGAAAAGTAAGTAAGTGCGCAAATTAATCAATAGAACAAAAAACAAAAACGGCTGTATGGAGTGCTACCATGCGCAGGGGTGGGGAAAAAGAGAGAGAGAGAGGAGCTTCGCGTGTCAAGTTTGAGAGTTATCAGAAAGCTTATATATAACCTCTATATATATAATACTAATTTTATGTTATAATTAATAAATCGTTAATAATGATTAATTTTTTATCAATATAATTTACTAATAAGTTACTTCACTATTAAATAACAAATACTCATAGATTGAAATTACAATACTTCAATTTTTAATATATATGTTATAATTTCATATACATATAAAATAATTTTCTTATAAAAATAAATAATTATTAAAATTTATAATATTAAACCTATGATGCATAGACACGGACACAACAACACGGATATGTCACGACAATGGCTCGGCGAAACGAATTTTTAACAAAAAAATAGGACACGACACGGCTATATATATAAATAAATATATGTATATTTATTAATTAATTTAAAATAAAATATTTGTAAGAATAATCAATATTATAAATTTAAATAAACTATATTGTTTAAAATGATTATAAATAACATTATTCATTTTTGTACATTACGATATTATGAGAAAATTCAAAATATAAATAGAATTAAAAATTTTAAATCAATATAATATATTTTTTAATAAATTTATACAATTATTTTTTAAAAAATATATAATCATAAAATTTTAAAGAAAAATTATAAAAAGATATTTTTTAAGCTTCTCATGTCCCTGCCGTGTCCGACATGCATCCTTGTCGTGTCAGACACATGTCCCAGCCTTGTCGGAATTTTTTTTTTAAATTTGGATACTTTTTGCAGTGTTGGACACGTGTCGGTGCCATGTCCGTATCTGACACGTGTCCGACACTGCACGAGATGAAAAATCGAAGTGTCCGTGTATTAGAGTATTGAACAAGTTTAGTTGGATTTGAGTAGATTTAAGTGAATTTTTATTTTTTAATTTAGAGGGAGAACTTGTAGTTTTGACTATTTGGTACAAACTGTAATTTTGTTTCAAACTGTAATTTTTATATTTAGATTTACTTTAGACGTTGTAAATAGGATAACTTGTAAAGTAGAAATAAAACTCACTAATCTAAAGAAAACAATACCGATTTTACAAACTGAACTAAGTATATATAGTTAAATAAAAATAAAAATAAATTATAATTTAATTTATTATATTAATTTTTTAATTTATCTAATGACTTTTTTTACTTGCATAAGTGAGTGTTTATGATGCAAAAATACAAATATGATATAATGCATATTAGTTTTTAAATTTAACAAATTAGAAACATCAGACTCAATGTTCGATACGAACATGACACAACACGTCATAGTATTTTTAAAAATATTTATGCATCATATGTGAGTGTTAATTTAAAAGTATAAAAGTTCTATTTGTATATGTAAGGTTACACATTAAAAATTAAGTTTCAATTGAGATTAAATTATTTTATTTAAAATTAAAAGCCTAATGTTTTAAATAATCTTATTTTAATAACAAAATTATTAAAATCTTTAAATAAACTGTATATATCTTATAAAAGTGGGAGTTGGGTTTTTGGTTTCTTGAAACTTAGAGATCGGCCAAAATACCCTTATTGTAAGTTTTTTAATAAAATACAATTAAAGATATTTTTCTAAAATGCTAAATTGATACATAATTTTTTTATGATTGACCAAAATACCCTTATTGTAAGATTTTTAATAGAAAATATTAAGGGTAATTTTGTAAAATTCTAAATATATAAATATTCTTTTAGGATATTTCGTTCTAATTAAACTCTTAATTATCTTCATATAATTCTAATCAAAATATAACTCGTAAGTCTTTCTTTAATTATAAAATATTTCTTTAATTATAAAATATTATATTATTATAATCTTATAAGTTTTTGAATAAATTAATTCTAATAATATTCTTGTGTCTTGTATGTGAGGAGAAAAAAAGTGGTATATAATTCAATTAATAAATTACCTTAGAACAAATTAAACAAGAGTTATATAGTACTACTACATACAAGTTATTCTTTCCCGAGGGCAATATAAAATAAAAAAAAAACTATATACAATTTATCCTTTAGGGAGCGCAACACAAAAATGCAAAAATAACCATTTATATCGATTTCAAATGCAAAAATGAGCCATATCATTAAAGAACGGATAATTATATGTCAATTTTTAATTCTTATAATATATTTTCTTCCGGTAAGACTTAAAAAAGATAAAATATCATTGTTACTATTCGTTAACAAATGCTAATACACGCACTATTTATGAGATTATTGCTAGGGAAACCTTGTGAATTATTGAGAATGCAAAATAATCTATATATATATTTTAAAAATTAGTATAAAATATCTTGTGTTTTATATAAATAAAACATAAAAAAAATCCTCACATGTTGATTGAGCCACACACATTACCTTATTCATGAAAATAAAAGCAAAAATTAGACAAAGAATATTTACAAATAAAAAATTACAAAGAAGTATAGTAGAATATAAAGAAAATATTAGAAATGACATATAAAGAAATAAATAAAGAATATAAATACCACAAAAATTCTTATCCAGATGCAAAACATGAAAGGAAAGACATAAATCAAAAGTTGGTAAAAAAGTATATTAAAGAGAAATTAGTGGATAAAAAATTACACATTAAAATAAATTATTTATGACCTATTTGAGAAATTTTGTGAATATTGAGACAAAATTGAAATTATAGAAACTAAGATATCATGAATATAAATAAAAAATAATAATATTTAAAAAAATCGCAAAACCCGAGCATATAATGAAATTACAGATGATAAGGCATTTTGTGCAAAATTAACAAATATAATATTTTCTATGAGATTTTATATAACACGGGACTTTTTGTGCCAATTTCAAATAACATGAGTTGAGTGTATTAATTTCACTATTTATTACTAAGAATTGAAAATTTTGTTCTAAAGGGACAAGATTTAGTGTAAAAGAGACGAAATACTACTACATAAAATTTATTTTTTATGGAGGGTAGTACAAAATAAGAAGACCCAAAAATCAATTGTAATTTTTTTCTTTTTTGATTGTGTAATATCTTCGTGATTTTATCTAACTAGATATGATTGGTAATTATGTAAGCTATACGTGAAAAAAGAATAGTTAATTTATATATGTTAAAGCAGAAATTAAAGCCGCCAACAGTGTTTAGGAACGAATGAGTCCAAAAGATGGATATTTATATGCGCTAATTTGAAAAATAAACATTTATGTGAAGGATTATGAGACAGATAATGAGCAAACTATATTTTAAGCGATTTAGTACATTACTTTTTGAAAATTTTCGAGATAGCCCAAATTAAGTATATAAATAGTCAACCCACTATTAATTTTCATTAAAATTAGCATCTACTTGTGTTATATATATATATATATATATATATATGTATATATATAATTAATTTAAGACGTCTAATCAATTATATATGGTTGACATTAGGAAATTAAATCATCTATCTAGATTAAAAATAACTTATTTCTGTTTGCAATTTTTGTAGGCGTAAAAAAATTGTATTGTTGGTTTACAAATGTGTCACCATCTGATTTTCATCCTATAGATTCTGATCCAATTCAATTCATTTTTTGAAAGTATGAGTTGGGTTTTAGATTTCTTAAAATTTATTGATTGTCCAAAATATTACCGCGATAATAATTTTAACATTATTAAATTAGACAATGATTTAGTAAATACATATTATATTTAAACTTTTTCAAAATATATATTTTAGTGAAAATGGTACTCCTTAATAAATTAAAATTAATACTCATCAAATCTATAAATATAGCATGCATTATATTTAAATTATTTAAGTTAGACCAATGTTAGTTCCCATTAGGTTTATTACTTTACTGATAATATAAATACTTATTCAACTTATATTCATATTTACTATTGTGTTTATTTATTAAAATTACGTGTATGATAGATGCAGAGCAATATTTTATTTTATATGAAGATATATCCGTACCATTTTAATATAATATCATACATATGATTAAAAAATCATAAATTAAAATATATTTTAAAATAAAAGGAGAAAAAGAATAAAAATATATTTAAAAAGAATAAGAATATAAAATGGAGAGAAAAAAATATACTTAAAAATCATATAAAAGAAATTTGTAAAAGATTTATGCAACTTCCAAATTGACTAACATACGAGAGATCGTGAGGTCAACCGGCAGCTAAACTGGTAAATTGTCAAAGCCTAAAGGACAAAAAGTTTAACATAACACCAAAAAGAGACCTCATCGATCAGACCATTGATCGAGAGGTTGATAGATGTTACGAGCCAAAATACTATCGAAGACTAAGGATGTGTGTCAGTTTTTTAGGCCTTATGCCAGACCATCAAATGGTATTTAATGTCAAACATACTGGATTTAGTTAAAGCGAATGAAAAGTCAAAGCATCTCTGTCAATTAGGTCGAAAGTATTACTTGGTGTTGAGATACGCATTTAATGTAGCACCCTTAGTGTATGATTTGTGTGTGCTTTAGGATGCATGTAAACTTCTGAGGCCGTATGCCAAATCATCAAAAGGTATTTAATGTCAAACATATTGGATTCAGTTAAAGCGAATGAAAAGTCAAAGCAACCCGTTAATTAGGTCAAAAATATTACTTAGTGTCAGATTATGAGATACGTATTTAATGTAACACCTTTAGTGTATGATTTGTGTGTAATTTAGGTTGCACTACATTCTGTTAGACTAAAATTATGTTGGTCCATATAAATAAATAAAATTATATTAGAGTGAATGACATAAATTTCAAAAATTATTAAATGAGACATACATGTTGTAATTTATACACACAAATAATCATATTTAAAAAATAAATCATTAATAGAAGAGAGAGAAAGAGAGAGATAGAAAAAGGGGGTTAACACGGATATGGTGTATGAAGTTAGGGAGTTCTGAGGGAGCTTATTATAACATACAAAATTTTGTGTTACATTTTATAAGTCAATAATTTTGTAGTATCAATACTAATTTTGTGTTACATTTTATAAGTCAATAATTAATACATATTAGCAATATTAATTTGTAGTTTTAGATGCCAAGTACAAACTATAATTTTTATATTTTGGACTTAGTTTAAATTGTCATTAACACTATATATTTATTCTAAAATATTAAATTCATTAAAAATATTTTCTTATGAAGACCGGAATAACTTCTAAAATAGAAAACAAGACTCATTAATCCAAAAAAAACAAGAACGACTTTACAAATCAAACTAAGTATATAATAAAAAAATAAATTATAATTTAATTTATTATATTACTTTTATAATTATCTTATGATTTTTTATATATGAGTGAGTAACTGGGTGTATAATGCATGAATTATATGATACAATACAAATTAATTTTTAAATTTAACAAGAGAGAAACGCCAGACATAGTACCCGACACGAATATGATACGATCCAATAAAATAATATTTTAAAAGTCTTGTGCATCATATGTGAGTGTTAGTTTAAGAGTATAATTTTTTTTTATATATGTGAGATTATCCATTAAATATTAAATTTCAATTGATGTCTCATTATTATATTTAAAATTAAAATATTAATATTTTAGATAATTATATTTTTATAATTTAATTATTAAAAATATTTAAATAAATCTTATACTTAATGTGCAACGCACATTGTTTTCACTAGTTCTATATAAATACCACTTTTGGGCCTAATTTAAAGTTAAATACTAAACTTAAAAACACATAAAAGGTTTAATAGATGGAAGTAAAAAAACCCTAGAAATTGTAAAAAAATGAGGAACACCACTGCCACCATTATACCACTGCTGGCAGTCGCTGCTAGACGACGCCGTCGAAGAAAGTAATAATCTTAGAATGTTATTTTAGTTAATATGAACACATATCTAAGGAAAAAGAGCTGAATTTATCATTTATAATAAGTTTTTTTGTATTATCACTGCATTATATATATATATTTTAATATTTTTCTTTATTTATCGACTTTCGCCTTTTTGCCGCCCGCCCCTCGCCTCGCCTCGCCTCTTGCCTTGAAAATACACCCCTAACAACTATGGTTTATACCCAAAAAAATAATAATAGAACATAGTAATAAAAAAAAGAATGAAAAAGAAAAGGAAGAAAATAATAAAGTCCAAATAATTACCATTTGCCTCTCATGATGGCATTGTTAGATTACAATCTCCCTTATAGGAAGGTTTTCAAATCCTTGAGCTCCTCATTTCAGGTGGTTTCTCGACTTAATGAGCCGCCTTCTATCATAAAATGTTAATACACAATTAATTCATTTGTTATAATTTTATTAATGTTAATACAACGATTTGCAAGTAATTCATTTGTTATAACTTTTTTTTGTTTTTTTACAGTTCATCATAGCGGTTAAGATAAATAGAACGGGAAAGGGAAAGGGCCAAACATGGCCTACATTGTCGGTCAAGCTTTTAACTCAAGTCAAACTCCTCTATTTAGCTTCACTCCTCAAACACAAAGATCAACCTCTGTTTCACGATTTCCACAGCTTTTCTACTCGCGCCCGCGTCCGCACCCTCACTAAGCACGCCTGCCTCTGCTCGTCATCTCGCAATGTTGTTCAAATATTGAAACAGAGAGGCCTTCTGGAGTCTCTCACTAGCCCCGACCTCACCCAACCCAACCACCCTCCTCTGAAGGTTTACTGTGGGTTCGACCCGACTGCGGAGTCTCTCCACCTTGGCAACCTTTTAGGTATAATTGTCCTCTCATGGTTCTTAAGATGTGGACACCGTGTCGTCGCCCTAGTTGGTGGAGCCACCGGCCGAGTCGGAGACCCCACTGGTAAGAGCCTCAAGCGGCCGAAGCTCGACCCTCTCTCCTTAGAGAAGAACATCTCTTTCATTTCATGCACACTTGAAACCATCTTGGGACGTGAAGCCTTACTTTCATCATCTCCATCGTTCATTACGGTCCTAAACAATTATGATTGGTGGAAAAATATGAATTTTTTGGATTTTTTGGAGGACGTCGCCCAATTCACGCATGTGGGCCCCATGATGTCGAAGGAGATTATTCGCGAGAGGCTCAAGTCCGAGGAGGGCATGAACTATGCAGAGTTTACCTACCAGCCACTACAGGGTTATGATTTCGTGCATCTTTTTCGCAATGAAGGTGTTAACGTTCAAATCGGAGGGAGCGACCAATGGGATAATATTATGGCAGGCACGGATTTAATCCACAATATTCTTCAAAAAGAGGGAGCTTATGGTCTCACATTCCTGCTTTTTCTCAATCGTGACGGTACTAAGTTCGGGAAATCCGAGGGCGGGGCAATCTGGCTCTCCTCTTCCCTTTTGTCGCCGTACGAGTTCTACCAATACTTTTTTTCAATATCTGATGCTAACGTTGTCAAATTTCTGAGAATTTTGACTTTTTTGAGCTTGGATGAGATTCAAGAAATTGACAACGGGATGCGGGCCCCGGGGTATGTTCCTAATACAGCTCAACAGAGGCTGGCAGGGGAGGTGACCCGTTTTGTACATGGTGAAGGCGGATTGAAAGAGGCACTTAAAGCTACTCAGGCTTTGAGGCCCGGTGCCGTGACGAAACTGGATTGGAAAACAGTTGAGAGTATTGCAGAGGACGTTCCCTCATTTTCTTTGAGGCAAGACCAGGTTTTGGGTAGGTTACTTGTGGATGTTTTAGTGTACATAGGTTTGTTTGAGAGCAAAGGAGCTGCAAAGCGGTTGCTTAAGCAAGGTGGACTTTATCTGAGCAATAACAGAGTTGATAGTGAGGGGAAGAAGATTGAGCCTGATGACGTTGAAGGGAAAGTTCTGCTTTTGCCTCTTGGGAAGAAGAACAAGATGATTGTTAGGATTTCTTGATTTATTTTATTTTTTTCTTTTTTCTTTTTGAAATTGAGAATACTGTTTCCCATCCTTTCAAGATCAAGTTTATGGAGCTAATTTCTCTGTGGAATCTCGTGACATAATATATTTAAAGATTGACTATTATCAAATCTGATGACATTTAATATGAAATCGCAAATGCAAAAAGTTCTTATTTTATATTAATTGTTATGCCCCAAATATGTGAATTGACATAATATCTTTTATATATATATAGTGTTGTAACCAAAAAAAAAATAAAAATATATATATATATAGTGTTGGTAGAAGATAGATTCTTAAGCCGGAAGGTTTTTAAAAGGTTGATACAAAAAATGTGTTTTTAAAAGGTTGATGGAGTCCGTGTAATCGTTTTCCACTTATTCTCTCTCTTTATAAAATGCGTGTATATATATATCACGCTTGGATATGTACATCATATATGTTCTTATTCTCTGTACATTTACAGAAGGCTATTGGCCAAATCACATCTAACGTTACTATATATTTTTCATGATAAATAGAAAAAATGAAAAAAATCCATTACTTCGCCATAAAAAAGGTTAAGGGAGATTTTGGTAATTTCCAAACTATACACTGCCCAATAGTACCATCTACACCACACCAGTATTCTTTGTGTCAGCAACATGAAAATAATGACTTAGATATTGCTCGAAAACTTCAAGTCGACTTAGATATTGCTAAAAAACTTCATGCATGTCTATGCATAGTGTAGGTACTGTTCGCACCGAAAAATCGATAATTATAATTAATTAATAGCCCAAATAAAATTGGCTATTGATTGATTATTTTATATTATAAGTACACGTTTAATTTATTATTTAACTTAATTAAAATGCAATTTTGGTTGTTTACTTTGTATTGTTATGGGCCTGTTGGTATTCTTTAGGCCTTTAGTTGCATGGTTTGTCAGTGGGTTAATTAGACCCACAAAATTGGTGTGGCTAAATACACTGCTATGGTTGAAAATAAATTTTTGCCCAAAAGTTGTACAAATTTACACGAAGTACCATTGCCCTTTAATACAAAGAACATTATTAAATGGCCATTTCAGTAATTTGACCACTTTAACTATTGTACTAAAATATTTGAGTAAATAACATGCCCAAATTAGTAAAACAAACTACTTTTATAATTGTTGAAGTAAACATTGATTTTTCAAATTTGAACCACTCATACAAGGTTAAATTACCAAAATCTTAACTGTTCTAAAAAGTAAAGTAAACAAGCTCCCAGTTCATACAAAATTTGGGCTTTATAGTTTAATCCCTAATAATAATAAATATTGATTATTATTTTGGATTAATTAAATGGGCTATCAAAATCCAAGCTCATAAATTCGAGGCCCATGAAGCTAGCGGCCCAACATTGCCTATAAATAAGGCCTGCGGACTCACAAATCGGGTTCGAAAAATCAAACTCAAGCTAAGAACAAATCTCCAAGACCAACGAAAGCACGCAAACTCTCAAGCAACAAGCACTTAAGGAATCATAAGGTGTTCAAGCATTCAAGCTCTCAAATCTGAGCTCCTGCCACTTCCACCTTTGATCCAATCAAGCTACACTCAATTCGGGAACAAGCATTCAAGCCCTCGGGTTAATTCACTTCGAAGAATCAAAGGAATTTCAGAGATTGAGACATTTTTCAAATCAAATCAAATATTATCTTTGTTTTCCCTTATTTTCGTGTTTTGTAAACATCTATCGCAGATCAACAAAAATTTGTGTAAATAAATTTTGGCACACCCAGTGGAACAACTGTCACGTGTTGAAATATACCACGTGTCGTCATTTGGTTGGTCATAACCAACTGAGTTGTAAGACTTGATTTGATTCGCAGGAACATTTTAATTTTGACATGTATCGATACTTGATTTGATGACAACATAAATATTAAAATTATCAATTAAATCAATCTATAAAAATATTTTATGAATTTTTAATTTAATATTTAATCCCAAAAATATAAAAAATAGAATGAATTAAATTTGATAATTAATATTTAATTACACGTGTCATATTTTAATTTGACGAAATTAATTGGTCTACAAATGCTCCTACTTCAAAGGTCGGCGAAAGACGTGCCAAGCGGTTGTGTCAGCGAAATTTGAAGTCCTAGCATTCTGAATTTGAAATAAGAGCAAATTATTAAAAACGTCCCGTAAAGTGAGTCATATACGGTTTTGGTCCCAAGAGTGGCAGATGACTCACTTTTGGTCCCATAAAGTGACATTTTGCTCGATTTTGGTCCTATTGACCACTTTCCGTCCAGAATAACGGTTGACCGTCAAAAAAATTTACTTTTTACCCTATTTTCATTAAAAAGTTACTTTTTACCCTATTTTCTTTAAAAGTTACTTTTTACTCCGTTAAAAAATTACTTTTACTGTTAAAATATGATATATATATATATAGGGCGAATTACATATGTGTCCCCTGAGATATGATCTAATTACAAATCAGTCCCTCCTGTTTCAAAAATTACATACAGACCTCTAAAAGCACTGTTTCACTTACATATTAATCCCCGATTCTGGACTGATTTGTAAGTGAAACAATGCTTTTAAGGGTCTGTATGCAATTTTTGAAACAAGAGAGACTGATTTGTAATTAGTCCGTACCTCAGGGGACCCATTTGTAATTGCCCCTATATATATATATATATATGATGGGCCCAAAATACGCTCGTACCCCTACCGAACATGTAGTATGATTGCGGAAGACTCCCATCATGGCCCAGCGACGAGCTTAATTGACTCATCGGTTATTCAAGGCTCGTGGCTAATGCCCTGTCTCGATCCCCAACAACTCTTTGGGAAGCCTCTTCTCTCGAAACCTCACCCTCGAGTGTGCCAACCCTCGGGCTTATAACGCTCGCTAGGTCAGCGTTCCAACGCCTTTCTCAAGGAACTCCTTTCCAAGCATCCCAACGCTCGGACGCCACACGAGGATCCCATCGCTCGCAGGAATAATCCCATAACCGCCGCTGACACAGTAGCTGGGAGTAACGACCTAAAAGGTGAAAAGAGCATGCGTACGTCGCTGTCAGACCCTCCCGCTTCGATACGTGTCTAGGCCAGCATTATTCCAGGACCACACGGGCAAGTTTACTTAATTACCCACATTCTCAAACTATAAATTGAAGGATCCACACACTCCTTCTTCAAGCAATCTGTACCTGCTACATTGTATTTCTTCACACACAAGAAACACAAACTGAATAGGAAAACCCACATTGCTGCACATTCAAGCTTCTTAGAACTTCACCTTCTTCATTGGTGTTGCCCTAGCTGGTAGAATCCACGCTCAAATGGGAACCCAGTTCCTGAGGCTCATATGCCAGTGATGGTCTTCCCTTCTTCACATAAATAGAGAGTAATTGGTGATGATTTCTTTCTCACTATTTTCGACACCATCATTTTTGGCGCCGTCTATGGGGAACCATCTCATACGGCCTCCATTCTTAGCAAGCTAGTCGAATAGTAATACCTTTCCCAGATTTGTCTTCCTTTCCAGTTCAGAACATCTAGCTTTCTCATGGTGTGATACCTTGTGCAATTCTGGATATGGCTGTCACCACGTGCTCTGGAGCTACTGACAACCGAGGCACTCTGCCTCCACTCAACGAAGAGGCTCTTGGAGGTGGGACCACTGCTACAGCCGCCTCCACCGCCGTCGGAGGCGTAAATCTGGTGGTGGAATTGACAAATCAAACTACCATGGCGACCCAAGGCGCCACTCCATCCATTCCGCTACTGCCTGCCTCTACGAGCGCTGCCGCCATCACGAACGCGACTATGGAAGTCGCAAACATCGGGGCGTTCACCTCCATGATGATGCCTTCCTAGGGCTTCACGCTCGTACCTCAGGGGATGATGCAGGGATTCTCCCAGGGAGTTATGTCGAGCGTGGTGAACAACATGGTGCCCAATATGCTCCCAACAGTACAACCCTATCACGTAGGGAACCTTCATCTCCCAATGACGTTACCACGGGAAATCCAAGGGGTGGAGATGCCCCAAATGACCGAGCAACAACTGTTGGCTATCTACGCTCAGTGCGAGGTGCAAGCCACGTAGAACGCATGGAGGCATTTTACTACCACGTACTTCCCCGCTGGAGCGAGAAATGCGGGGGCTCCTCTGCTCGGAAGACTACAAGCGCATCCACTTGAGGCAGCGCAGAACGCCCGAACACTGGTGCAAAACACGCAGCAGCCTCAACCGCCTCTCCCGCTTTCTCTTCCGAGGAATGACGCACCCCCGAGGGATGATCAACAACTTCCGCCACCTCCTCCGTTGAACGGAGCCCAACCACAGAGGGTCCGAAGAGAGAATGAGAACGAAGAGGTCCAATATAGGATCTCAAGGAGGTCCCAACCGAAGAATGAAATCAACCCCCAACTACTCAACATTCAAAACTAGCTAGACAACCTACAAGACATAGTGCAGCAGCTCTCTCGAGCACGGTCCCAAGTCTCCAATTGGGGGGGCGAGGGATCCAGAGCCACAGATGCTCGCGAGCCACGACGACAGCCTCAGCACGATCGAAGGGAACGCCGCGAAGATTATAGGGAATACGACAGGAATAGGGGAGAGTACCAGCTCTTGGAAATCTCACTCCTCGTGGATAAAGTACTCATGACCTGAGCAGGGATGGGTAAGATTCCCACATCCATCAACAGGTATGACGGGACCACCGACCCAACAGAGCACCTCAATCATTTCAACCATTTGATGCACCTTTACGAACATCCCTTGCATTACTGGGCCAAGCTTTTCGTCACATCTCTCTAGGGTATGACCAAAGAATGGTACAACAAACTCCCTTCGTTCTCAATCCGAGGGTACGGGAATCTCACGGACATCTTCCTCAGCCACTTCAATTCCTTGAAGGTGCCTGCCCCCGACGCAACCATGCTCTATCATATAGTGCAAGGGTCCAATGGAACCCTCAGATCCTTAATGGGATGGTTCAACAAGGAGGTCATGTTGGTGGAGCAGCCCTCGATGCTCTTCATCAGGCATGTGCTCTTCCAGTCCATCAATATAAAGAACTATGTTAGCAAAAAGTTCGTGGAAGAGGTGGCGAAGCAGAAGCCACAAACCATGCTCGTGCTAAGGGAGATTGCAGACTCCCATTTTGCCCTCGAGGACATGTACTAAGCTCAAGAACAAGCTCTGGCTAACCCTCATCCAATGGTTAGGGCCCTAGATAGGAGTGAGCCAGCCAAGAAAGATCGGCACAGAAGTCCACCCCACACAAAAAAGAACCCATCTCCCCTGCGAAGGTCTGAGCACGAGCGTATCCCGCTCAACAGACCTATCGCTGAAATTTACTCCCTGGCAGATAAGAAGCTCTTCAAGCGACCGCCAAAAATGAGAGAAACCGAGGCTCAGAGATGCTCAGAAAAGTACTGCGCCTTTCACAAGTAGAAAGGCTATGATACCAATGACTGCCGTCAACTCGCGATGGAAATCCAGCGACTCATCACTGGGGGCACCTCAAGGAGTTTGTAAAGGCCCTTGAAAGGTTCGACGAGCGATGCAATGAGCAGGCTCGTAATGGAAGAAGAAGCCGATCGCGCTCAAGGAGCCCTCCCCATCGCCAGCCCGAGGCGAGCCACCGAGGGAAGCTAAAAGCTGGGGAGTTAGAGAACTAGCCTTACGCGGTCATCAATATGATCGCTGGTGGATTATCGGGGGGAGATTCCAACGCTTTCTGATGTCGCCTGATGCGTAATTACGATCAGAAATCCCAAAGGGTCCAATCCATCTATTCTGTGGAGGCAAGTCAACGCTCGCACGAGAACGATATCGTGGGCTTCAGCGACAAAGACCTTGAACACATTGTAACACCTCATGGGGTCAGTGAAACCTCTGACTGCCCGATGGTGGTTAGCTTAGACATGTATAACCATGTTTAAAGAGGGTCTTAGTGGATAATGGAAGATCTGTTAATGTGTTGCCGTACTCCACATTTCAAAAAATGAATTTTACAAATCTTCCCCTCGAACCCTTAGAACAGCCTTCATTGGCTTTGGGGGCTCCGAGATTGTCCCTCGAGGACAAATACGCTTGGCCACCTCTTTTGGTCGTGCCCCACATCGTAAAACTCTAAATGTCTTGTATACAGTTGTTGAAGTGGACCTGCTATACAACATCATCATAGGGCGACCAGCCCTTATGGATTTCAAAGCTGTTATTTCAACTTACCACTAGAAGATTAAGTTCCCCACTCCCGAGGGAACAGGAGAAGTCCTGTGCAATGTGAAAGAGGCTTGGGAATGCTACATTTTATCAGCTATAAGCCAAAGCCAACGATATCGCAAGGTTCCATGAAAAAGACCGTCGACTTCCCACAGCTTGATGAAGAGGGGCCCGAGCACAAATGGGCGAAGCTCTACAAAAAGAAGAATAAGAAGCGAGGGTCCAAAGCTTCTGCGAACGATGGGCCCCCAGGTGCTGTAGAAGAATCATCGGGCAACGACGAGGATCGGCCCTCGGAAGAGGTAGATAATCGCCTCACGGATAATAAAAGAGAGCTCGTGGTGCCCCGATCGGAAGTAAGAATCGAGCCAACAGAGAAATTCCTTACCATTGAATTGGAAACAGGGAATTCTGATAAGACAACTCAGATAGGCACAAGCCTTGAGGGATCAGCCTAAGTCATGATGATTAACTTCCTTCGAGAGAACTTAGATGTCTTTGCCTAGAAAGCTTCAGACCTCACTGGAATTAACCCGAGTGTCATCGTACACAGGCTTAACGTTGACCCTGCCTTTAAACCCATTAAGCAGAAGAAGAGAGATGTCCATAGATTCAGGAAGCAAGTCATCGAGGATGAAGTCAACAAACTCCTCGACGCTCAATACATCAAGAAAATCTTGTATCCAAAATGGCTTTGCAATGTCGTCCTCATGCCCAAAAGTGTGGACAAATGGCATATGTGCAACGATTTCATGAACTTAAACAAAACTTGCCCCAAAGATCCCTATCATCTGTCTCGCATTGATCAACAAGTGGATTCAACTGCGGGATGCGAGCTTATGAGCATGATGGATGCATTCCAGGGATACTACCAAAT
>JBBMKE010074986.1:0-17564 GCA_037834125.1 Lippia alba | reverse complement strand
GCCCAATTCTTCCTTCCACCCAACTCCACCAGCGTGACTATCAATCATTGCAAGAGCACTCGATGCCCCAGAGTTTTGGCTGCTTGTCAGGATGAATGTGCCGGGAATCCTCCAGTTGGGCTTAATGGTTGCCTTGCGAATTGTAATGCCAAAAACACCAATTGTCTGACCAATTGCAACACTGGCAAGATCTGAGGGAACGCCTGATGGATCGGATCGCATGCAGAATAAATAAATAATGTTGTCATTTTCGAATGGTGCTTCATATATAGATGCACGCAGGCAAAAATAATAATACCAGTTTGTGAGATCCTCAAAATGATAAGATAATTTGTCTGATCAAAATAATTAGAGTTATAAATTACCTCTATTATATATATATATATATATATATACTCGAGGTAATTATGATAATCAAATATTTTAAATTTACTTTTCATTTTTATTGAGAAATTAAATAAAACCTCTCATTTAGCTTCTCTGGAGCTCTCTTTTGCAACATCACCATCAAACTCATTCTCCGTCAGCACAACAGCCTCTCATGGCTCACTAACTGCTCTTCCCACGACCTCATCAGTCAAGTGATAAGCATCTTGCAAACGAGCCTTTGTCTGTGCCCTATAATGCGGGACCTCATCAGTCAAGTGATAAGCATCATGCAAACGAGCCTTTATCCGTGCCCTATAATGCGGGTACCTCTCTTTGCAGCTAACCTCTCAAGCTCAATAACGTGCTGCTTTGTAAGATCCCTATCTATCTCGTGCTGCACTGCTAGATCATGATAGCGAATAGTCTCAAATCGGAGCTCCCAAGCTTGCTGGCTCCTGGAAATGCCTATCCCCCTCAGTCTCCATCATCTAAACTGCCCTATTGGGTTATGAATACCCCGAACGACCTTCCTGCTGTGACCTGCGCCAGGTACAGCATTAATCGGGCATCACCCCTACGCGTAACAACTAACGTACGAGAAGCCTCATACTCCTCAAAGAAAACCTGATCACCCTGTTGTTGAGCCTGTCTGTCCATCACTACACAAGAGAAAAGGTAAAAGTAAATACCAGAGTATAGAGCCATGAATCACAAAACAATCCTCCATGCACTGAGCATCCAGGTTAAGTCTCTTCTTACTAAATTAATCTAATGCACTGACACCACCTTAGCTGTAGTGCCCCAACGCCACATCCCCGCACAAATGTATACCCGAAGTAGTTAGGAGACCTAATACTTGAGAAATACTTCGGCAAATGGAGTATAGTTAACGATAATCACAATATTTCAGCGAAAGACATAAAAACTTAAAACTTTTTGAAATATGAATGCAACAAACATATAATTATGCACAATTAAAGCAACCATTATCATAAGATATTAAATCGATATTAAGTAAGACTAATTAAGGGGAAACATTAGTTCAACATAATTCACTCATGGTCAAATTTCAAATATCATTAACATAGAATAATGTTGGTGCAGCCATTATTTAAGATAGTATGACAATAGGTAACTATAATCCTGACTTGAAACGAAAAAACTTCCTAAAACTTCAAGATACCTCTAAAAAGTATCTGGCTACGATACCTGAAACGATGAGGTCAAAAAAAGGTAGAGGTATTAGTCAAAATGATTAAGTGAGGTACATTTTAAACTAAAGGTATGTGTGACACCCCGCATTTTCGCACGTACAGGTTCGTACCGCGTGAGAGTTTATTTATTGTTTTGTATTTATTTTCATATTTACTTAATGCATTACATTCTTTATTCTATTCTTATTTTGAACTATTTGAACTACTTGAACTAATGTGATGTTTGAACTAATTGTCGATCACATGATATGTATTTTATGAATTTGAATTCCCGAGCATGCTAAACGTGAATTATATGACTCTTGGACCTATTTGTATGATTTAATTTAAGTTTGAGGCTTTGTGTAATAAGTTTTGACTCGATTTAGCTTAATTTGAATGTTTTGGGGCCATTTGGTAATTATGACCTTTTGAGTCCCTAGGCCGTATCTTGAGCTCGGGAACTTGGATTTGAGTTCCGACACCTTCGTTGGATTTGAATCGACAATTTGGATCCAATGAGTCTAGCTCCATAATTTTCCGACCTCGTTTTGACCCCTAACGACCCGAATTTCGCCCCACGTGCCTAATACGTACCTAATGGCCTAGTGGGACCCAAGCCCATGCCTTATTGACTTTTCTCTCCCCCTTTTCTCACCAAATCAGCCCTCATTCTCATTTTCCTCACCCCAAAACTGATCAGCCAAGAGAAGAAAGAAGAGAAGAGAGTTCCAAGCTCCAAACCTCCATTTTTGGCACGCTTGAGCTCAAGAATCACTTCATCCTTGCATTCCCTCTTCAAGGTAAGACCATATTTGGATTCCTCTTGTTCTTGTGCTTCTATGTATGTATGTATTTCATGGATTAATTGTTGGGAAGCATGAGTATGAATTTGGGGCAAATAGTAAGGGTTTCGGTGATTTTGTGAATACATGTGAATCTATTACTCTTGATGGCTTTAAATGCATACATGATGATCCTTTATGCATATCTCTTGGTTATTTATGGCTTTTATGGTTGGTTGTTGGTTGAGAAGGTTGTTACCATTAATGACTTTGATGGGTTTGTATGGGAAAGCATGAATACTTGGTTCTTGGCTCCATTTGTATGATATATGTGCTCATTCGACGATTTGAGGCATGATTGATGATTTTAGCTTGGAGAAATCACTTGAATCCTTGATCCCCTTCACCCCCTTTCTTATGCTTGAATGCTATTATGTGTTATGAGTTAGTTTTGAGTGTCTTGGTGCAAAGAATGAGGTTATATAATTCATTTATGCTTCCTTGAATGCAAGTTATGCCGGTGAGCCCTTAAATGCGTTTTTACTTGTTTCGTCAAAAATTTGTGCATGAATTCTTGAATCTTTGATGCAATATGATACCTTATATGTTCATGCATGAGTTTATAAGTTTTTGAATGTGTTTGGATTGGATTTGGAGTGTTTATGCATGCCTTGAACTTGTTTTGAGGTTTTGGTAGAAATCCACGGCCCTGGAATTTTTGCCTTGTTTTTCCCACGGCCGTGGGAAATTCAAAGAGAAAAATCCACGGCCGTGGATCCTTGCCAGTGGTCACAGGTAGGGTACCTGCTTTCTCGATTCTTTTCGCTTGTTTTGGGTTTTTCCCACCCCTTTATGACTCCCAAGCTTTCTTAGCATGTTATAATATGTGTCCCCTTGATTATGATGAAATTTAGTATGATTTGGAATCCATTTGAACGAGATATAATTCAATATGCCTTCTTTGGTACGTTTATGCACTTTTATGCATCCATTGCATTCATGAGCATTGCCGAGCGTCTAAGTGGTTCATGTTTGAGTCTAAGTCTCTAGAATTGTCTTTGGTTGTCACAGGAGTTCTTCCGGGAGGAGTCTTGCCCAAGCTTTGAGGTCGTTGGGTTCGTTTTCCTTGTACCACACAACGTTTTTGTTAAAAGGTGAGGTTTAGGATCTTTTTGTATAGTTAAGCGACCTATGACCCTAAATGCTCATTTTCTAGCCCGTATGCGACTATATATTATATATATAGTTAAATATGTGTAATATATGATATGATAATATTTTGGCTTTTGGAAACGGGTTATAGTTATGAGCATATATGAGTTCATGTTTTAATGAAAGTTTAATATTTATGAATGCCTAATGCTTACAAGGTAATGCTAATGGTTCCCTTTTGGAGCGAGAATGCAATGATATGGAAATGAAAAGGTAATGTTGGATCCATGAAAACTACGGGTCCCATACAGTAGAGGACCGTCGGGTTTAGCCTAATCGTGGTTGTCCCTCCGAGGTATCACGTGCGACCCTATGGAGATTGGAGAAGGCGTGTTATACTATAATGGTACTCATGTGGGTTAATTGCCCCTTGAGAAATGTGTAATGTAATGGATGGTTAAGGGTTGGCCGACCCTTCCATCAAATGAAGTTGGGGATTGAATGTGATTGGGTATTGATAATATAATGTAATGAGAAGTAATGGAAAATGCTCATACTCGCCGAGCTTAATGAAATTGTTGGATTATGAAACGGGAATAGAGACTTTATGAATGTTAATGTTAATGTTATTGAATATGATTATGCTTATGATATGTATTTGTTTCAATGAAAAAGTTTTGGTATGCAAAACATATTCCCAGATTCATAACCTTTCTCTTTAATGTGCTTTGCTCTATATATGTATAGTGTGTGGGTGTGCGTTAGCCCCCTCACTCAGTCGAGCCGTTAGACTAACCCCTTTCATTTTTTCCTTATAGTTTGCAGGTTTTGGTGCACGAGCTAGACGGAGAAGTGGGTCGTTTGAGTCTCACTTTTGGGTTTAGGTGTGCTAGGTGCATTGCATATGTTATTTTGGATTTGTAATTATGAATATTGTAATTGTTATGAATTTTGTAATCTTCATGTACTTTTGTTGTATATAAGTTTTATGTTTAGTGATTCCTTGCTTCTGCTATTTGTTTATGTGTTGCGCGCTCTGGTTTGTTTTAGCTCTACCTAGCCTAGCTAGTGTGTGGTCTCCGTTCGCTTAGTCTTGGGCTCATGTATAGACTCCCATTTCAAATGTGAGTTCGGGTCTAGGTGCGGGGGATGGGGTAGCGCGCATTCGGGTGTCACAGTAAGTACTTGAATTCCTTAAGGATTATTCCTTGAAAACTTTAGTTTTTTAGAAAAACAAACTGAGTACAACAAGCACACACATTACTAGTTTTTGGTTCACACATATTTTATAAAAAGAAAAGGGTTTAGGGAATATTTTTGAAAAGTATGAACCAATCCTTAAAAATTTTTTAATTCCCACAAGCAAGACATTCTTTCACCCTTTTACCACCGAAAACATTTACATAAAAGGGGATTGGATGCGGTTACAGTCTCAACACCCTTATAGAATTCATGCGTCATCCTTTTACGCTGGTTATCGCTCCCAGAGAGCTTCCTCACGATGACTTAGCCATGTAAGTAGGAGGGATTCACCCATCTCCCAAGCATGATGTGGGATAAACTAATCTCCAATTAACCCTTCATCAGGGTTTCGGTGACGGTTGGTACTATAGTAGCCATTGACACTCGACTCCCAGTCTACTACTTAACCAAAATCGTCGGGCCCATCATGTAAGTCCAGATAATTGCTTATTAGAGATTCTAGTAAATTATACACATATAATTCAATACTATTTGTTTCTTTGAGAGGAAAGTTCCTCGAATGGTAAAGGATTAGTTTTTTTTTTAAATCTTTGACATATATTTATAAGGAAAAATTACATTTGACTACCCTGCCAGATAGGGTAATTATAATGTAATCCATCTTTATTTGAAAATTACAATTTAGTCCCTGAACATTATAGACCGTTTGTGATCCCTCTATTCCATTAGGGTTCCGTTAGGTCCCCAAGTACTGCATTGTTATATGTGTAATACATAGGGATCGTTTTGTTAGAATATGTATATTATAGGAATGAATTTGTTATTTTATTAAATTAATTGAAGGATAGACCCAACCCTAATGGAACTTTAACGGAATGGAGGGATCACAAACGATCCATAACATTCAGAGATTAAATTGTAATTTTGAATAAAGATGGACTAAATTCTAATTATCCTATCTAGCAGGGTAGTTAGATCTAATTTTTCCTATTTATAAAGATTTATGTTTTTAGTTGAAAAATATTTTTTAACCTCACCTAGTATTAGATAAAAAGGTAAGTGGTTAATAGGTAGAAGATAGGGATTAAACAATGTTATGAGGATCACAAGTCACTATCTTGACTCCTGTACTTAAGTGATATGCCACTTATGAGCATAAGGAACTAAGTCCCAACTATATTAGTGATGCATGAATGCACAATTGAATTCAAGTAACGTATCACATAACAACAAGAGGCAACAATATTCAAGTAAGTGACATTAGAGACATAGAAAGAAAGTAAGTTATCCTTAAAAGAATAAGCATTAACCAATTATGATCCTAAGTGGGAGCCCTTAATTAAGTTCTAAACCAAGTTTAGCTTTAAGAAAGAAAAATATAATTTAAAAGTATAGTTTGATCTCAATTTGAAACCCAAGTTGAAAGTCTTTGATTAAAATTCCAAAATTAAATTTAAAATCACAATTCAACAATCATTATTCAAAAGTATTATTCACGGTGACTATTCACGCGTGAATACTATTCACACACACGGATATCATATATACTCCAAGAGTTTAGTTTGTTCCCAACTTATGAAAAGGTTTAATGGTATCAAGCTTAAACTAAGTTCAATTAATGATTTCAAATGAGTTTATTCCTTAATCAATGAATGATCATAAAGAAAGATAATTACTAATCAATTAATCATTACTACTTTTCTTTACTAATCCAATCTCAAGAATCACTAATCAAGGCTCAAAGATCATTAATCAACATTAATAAAGCTAAATAATCATTAATTACTTCTAATTATGATCAATTGATCACTAATCCTTGTTAATTTCTTGTTAATCATGCTTAATTAATTAAAACTAATAATTGCTAAACATCACTAATTATGTATTAATCATTCTTAATTAAAATTATACAATTGTCCGACACGACACATGCACAGGGCAAAATAATATTTTTAAAAGCGTCCGTGGATCATAGACAAGTTCCGATATTTATCAATCAAGTTTGTCAAATTTATGGGAAATTAACTATAAATATTGTTTTAGTTCCCGGACATCAAGCTAATCAAAATAAAATTCCAATAAATATAAATTTTCAAAATAAAACTTATCATGTTAGGTGATTTCTAATCCTACATAAGTTAAGTATGGTGGTACTTATTTTGTTAATAAATATTTAATTTACTGCATAAATCGAATTGGCAACTATAGAGAATAATTTGAATGAAATACTAATTTATTAATTGGAATTTAGTATAGTTTGAAAATGAATTATATATTGTTTTAAAAAAGATGGTTGGTAGTTAAGTTTATTATTTATTATTAATTAAGTCATCTAAATCTGACTACTTTTTACCAAAAAATAAATAAATCTAAATCTAACTACTTTGTAATTAGATCTAATTACAACGCAGTCCATCATAATTGAAAATTTATATTTTAGTCCTTATAAATATTGTTTGGTTTGAGGCCACCTAACGAAATTTGTTAAAGTACACTTATGTTTCTAACGTTTTTATGAGTGATATTGAATATATGAACAAAATTGCAAAATTATCCCTAAAGTTTATACGTTTCCTACAAATCATGAATTTAACGACAAATTAGGATTATTTTTATAGAATGAGATAACGAAATCCTAGGGAACACAAAGTTATCAAAGTTAGGTATTAAAACGTAATTCTTTGATAATAATGGATTGGATTATAATTAGATTTAAATATAGGGTATTTAAGTACAAATATTTCTTATTATTTTGAAAATAAGTCATAAAATATTTATTTTTAATAAAACTGTGCCTAGCAACTAGAAGAGGGTGGGTAAGACGCATGCTAGTTAAGAAATAATCTATACAAAGCCATATCTTTAGCCGTACCTACAAATGAATTAGAATAACTAAAGAGCTTAATAGTCTTATTATTGAGATATTCAAAGAAAAAATATATTGATAACCAACAATATAAACTTTGTCGTTTTTCCTGTTCATATATCACATGTTCAATAAATCTTATTATTTATGTAGTTATCTTTGTAATATAACGTTTTTAAAATAACAAATTTATTCTGTACACTTTTCATCATTTAATTAGTTTTATCATATGTCCAGTCTTTTCCTTTTATTTAATTTAGTATAATTATATACCAATAAAACTTAAAATAATTATATTAATCATATTTTTAAAAAGAACTTTCAATATAATGGTTCTTTTCAATGATTGAATAATAGACTCTCCGCCCCTGAACCCTAACCCTAATCTTTCACGCCACCATATCACGGCCGTCCCTCACGGCTGACGGCCCACCGGCGCCACCCTGTAGCGATGGGACTGCCACGCAACAGAATGTTCCAAGGCACTCCTACGGAGTAGGGAAAATTCCCCGTGTAGGGAAAATTCCCCGTGTAGGGAAAATTCATGTTTTTAACAAATCCTCGAACAGAAAATCCTACGGAGTGATCACCGAACGCAACGGAATCCCACACATACAACTCTCCGACGATGAGATAGTGGAATTATCAAAGCTATTCAAGTTCACACTTATAGGCAAATTTTTGCGTGGATCCCCGACGATGGCGCGGCTTCATGAACTCTTCATGGAGTTAGAACTCAAAGGAGAGTTTAAATTAGGAGTGATCGATGAACGTCAAACATGTTCTTATCAGACTAAGCTGCGAAGAGGATTACTCTAAAATTTGGCTACGCCGGATAATCAACTTTGATGGATATCCAATGCGTGTACTCAAATGGACCCCCACGTTCAACTTGAAGATTGAGTCATCCAAAGCACCAGTGTGGATAAAGCTTCCATCGCTGAAAACGCAATTCTTTAATCCAGACATCCTTCATGATATTATAAGTCAAATAGGGGAACCCTTAGGCTATGATGAAGGGACTTTTGATTGTAACAGTCCTGATTATGCACGTGCCTGTGTGGAGCTAGACCTTCTGAAGCCTCTGAAAACGAAAATCAGCTTAGGTTTTAATGCGTTGATACAACCGGTAATCTATGAAAGTTTGCCTGCCTACTATAGAAAGTGCTCACGTTAGGCCATGATAAGAAGGACTGCCATGACTTGGTGAGCTTTGAAGAAGAACATACTGACCTCAGGCAAGTTATTCAAGAAAAAAGGGAGGCAACGACACAATCCAAGGAAAGGCAACCTGACTAACCACAGGAGAAAGAAACTCTTAATCCTATAGGAGGAAACGACACCAATAATGACACTTTGGGTACAGTACATGAAAACCCACTAATCGAGCATGGAGAAGATGATGAGACTAATGCAGGGGACATTTCCGACTATAACTCTAGGGAGAGTACGCGAGCAGAAAGTGAACCAAAACCTGACCCTTCGGATACTGATGGAGACGATCCTGCTGATGCTAAGAAACTAGCTCTACATAAACCAACAAGCTCGGATGGCGAGGGGAATGACGGTTTTACACCTGTGGTTCAGAAGAAACAGCGCAGGAGACCGCCAAAAAACTCTACTATGGCCTCTAAAGGAACGACGAGGTCGTTGGCCATTTCTACGAGTTCTTAATGACTGAACAAGCAATGATTTGGAACGTGAGAGGATTGGGCAAGCCGGATCACCGGCGTTCTGTTAAACAATTTTGCGATAAGAATAAATTTAAATTCCTTACAGTTTTAAAACCTATGATTAACTTAATTCCTTATAGCATGTGTCGTAAGTTTCATTTTCATAATGTTATCTAACCATATTTGGTTTTTTTGGTGCGAGGAACTGGCGGTGGAAGTACTAAAAGATGATAGACAATTCCATGACATGAGAATTACCAATAAATCGACAAACAAAGATTCCTTTTAACGATAGTCTATGCCATTTGTAACACTATTGCAAGACGTGGAATTTGGGACTAGTTTAACCAAAGAGATAATAGTGATATTCTGTGGCTCATTGGAGGAGACTTTAATACTGTTACTTCGGTTAATGAAACAAAGAATGCAAGGGATATGGACTTCCAGTCAATGAATGAATTTAGTGACTTCATTACCGAGCGTGGTCTTGCTGAGATACCTTTCGAAGGTTCGCCTTTCATTTGGACGAACAAAACGGTTTGCAAATAACTTGATAGAATCCTAGTGAATGAAGCTTGGTGCAACTTGTTCGATAATGCGGTTGTCAAACATTTGGCAAAAAGTTCTTTGGATCACTGCCCTCTTTTTATAAATATGAGAAATAGTTCTAATTCTCACCCGGTCTCATTTCAGTTTCAAGAGATGTGGCTGCGCCACCATGATCTAAGACCTACGGTTGCTGAATATTGGAACCAACCAATACATAGCAAGGGTATGAGAAAGTTGGCGGACAAACTCAAATGTTCGAAACTGCACTTGAAGAGTTGGAATAAGAATGTGTTAGGTAATGTGTTTGACAAGGTGAAGGAGGCGGAAAGGGTCGAACTTGAAAGGGAGTTTGAAAATAATTCTACAGAAGAGGCTCTTCTCAACTGGAACAAAGCGATTGCTTAACGTAAACGGATCCTAGCTATAGAAGAAGATTTCTGGCGGTAGAAATCTGCTTGTAAATGGATAGAAGGGGGTGAAAGAAATACTAAATACTTCCATGCTCTTGTAAAAAAAAAAAGAAGATTTAGGATCAGAATTAATGTGATTCATGAAGGAGATTTTGAGATTACTAATCAACACATGATTAGGGAATCTGCCCGTAGCTATTTCGCAAACTTACTGAAGGAAACGCCTGATCAGTGTCCTTTCGGTAATCTTGATGTGGTGCAGCGGGTTCTTCGTCATGAAGATAGCGTAATCCTGGATAGAATGCCGACGTTACAAGAGATTAAAGCTACTGTCTAGCTGTGATCTTAATCCTAACAGTACGGTGGGATCATCTGGTTTTAACGCTAAGTTTTATCAGGCTTTTTGGGATATCATACATCAAGATGTTTGAGAAGCAGTATTTGATTTCTTTGACAGAGGAACAATGCCAATGGCCTTTATGGTCACCACGGTAACATTCCAAAGGAAGAGAATCCGGCCCACTGGAATGATTACCGCCCGATAAGCTTATGCAATGTGTCCTAAAAATTATCACTAAGATTCTTAATTCTAGATTAGTTGCTTTTCTTCCTAAAATTGTCTCTAACAACTAAAGTGGTTTTGTGTAGGGCAGGGTTATCAGCGACAATATCCTTTTGGCCCAGGAGATGGTGCACGCTTTGGACAACAAAAGTAGAACAAAAAATGTGATTTTAAAAGTTGACATGGCTAAAGCTTATGACAGAGTAAACTGGAATTTCTTGTATCATATGCTTCGCGCTAAAGGTTTCTCGGATAAATGGATTTCATGCATTTAAAAATGCATAGCAGGATGTTGGTTCTCAGTTCTTGTTAATGAGGCATCTTCAGGGATTTTTAAATTCACTTGTGGTATCAGACAAGGGGATCTGTTATCCCCTTCCCTTTTTGTTATTGCCTCTGATTACTTGTCCTGCTCTCTTAACAGGTTTATGTTGGAGCAACGTCGGGCTAGGTTGAGGATGTCTGCAACTATGGACGTTTCTCATCTTGCATATGCAGATGACATGATGATTTTCACCAACAGCCGTCCTCTTTCACTTCAGGGAGTCAATAATATGATTAATCACTATGAATTGATATCCAGTCAAAAAGTGAATATTAATAAAAACTCTTTTTTGATAGGCAACAATGACACCACGGTGACAGCTGAGGTCAAAGGAATCTTCGGATATAATCAAGCTCACTTGCCTATTAAATATCTGGGTGCACCTCTTTATAGAGGACGAAGGAATAAAGGATTATATGATGAAATTATGGTACGTATTTGTGACCGAATTAATGGGTGGGAGTGCGCGTATCTATCTCATGGAGGAAGGATGTAGCTAATTAAATCTATTCTTGTTGCCTTGCCGACACACCTCTTTCAAATCATTGAACCACCCCAATCGGTTCTTGGGAGAATGGAGATTATGATTAACAAGTTTTTCTGGGGGGTCGCGGGAAGATAATAAAAAGTTGCATTGGACCAACTGGAAATGGTTATTTTTCCAGGTCAACGAAGGAGGCCTCGGCGTGCGTCTACTTGGAGATATTGTTCGGTCATATTCGCACAAACTTTGGTGGCACATGCGGACGAGTGACTCTCTTTGGGCTAAATACATGAACAACAGATATTGCAGTAACGTACACCCTAAATATGCATTGGCTAAGACATACCACTCTCCGATATGGCAGCGGTTGTGTAGAGTACGACATCATGTTGAACCCGATATCCACTGGAATATAGGAGAAGGAAATATATCTTTTCGCGTGGACGTTTGGTTTAAGGGAAAACAATGTCTTTGGATAGGAGTGGAGTTTTTGGTAAGGAGAAAGTGAAAGATTTTATTCATGCAGGAGCTTGGAACAGTAATAAGCTACTCCAAATCTTAGATGAGGAGATTGTAGATGACATATGCGCAATGTCGTTACCTAGGAACCAACAAGACAGAGGGCTCTAGAAAAACAGTACGGATGGCAATTTCTCCTTGAAATTGGCTTAGGATAAGTGAGGTGCAAACGAGACATATCTGACCTTTGCAGTGCGATATGGTCTATCAATTTGACACTGACCATTAAGATATTCCTTTGGAGAGCTATTCACGATAGGATCCTTGTGGATGAACGTCTTCACCGTAAAGGGATAGTTTTTCCTTCAAAATGCGTTTGCTACAATGAGCAAGAAACTAGTGGCCATGTGTTTATCTCTAACTCTAAAATCAAACAAGTTTGGAAATACTTTGCTGACATTTTTCATTTACAAGTCTCGGAGGCAAATTCTATTAATGGAATGCTGAATATATGGCATAATTCGTCTCCTTCAAGCTCAAAGAATCACATTAGAGTCGTGGTCCCAACCCTTATATTGTGGTTTGCTTGGATGGAACGAAACAAGAAAAAGCACAAAGGATCGAGCTATATAGTTTTTAACATCAAAAGACAGGTTATGATGCATATTAAACACCTTCATGAAGCTAGTATTGTTAAGAGGGAATGGTGGAAAGGAGATGGTATAGTGGCCCAAATACTAGGGATCAATCTGAAACCGACGAGGAAGAAGGGCGTAACGGTGGTAAGATGGCTTAAACCACCATTGGGATGTCTTAAGCTTAATACTGATAGATCTAGCGTGGCAAATCCAAGATCGAATGGGATAGGTGCAGTTATTAGAGACCATGATGGGCAAGTGATGGCAGCATATAGTGCAGTAATTGGTATTTCAACGAATATATATGCAGAACTATCGGCCTTGATTCATGGCTTGAAGATGGCGATCAACTTGGGAATAAATTCGATATGGGCGGAATTGGACGCCAAATTCATAATGGAGATAATAAATCGAGGGACTGCGGGAGATTGGAAACTTAATGACCTACTGATTCAGTTCCCGTGCATCACGGAAAGTATCGATGTTCAGCTGACTCACGTTTACCATGAGGGAAACATGGCTGCAGTTTTTTGGCGAAACATGGAGCTGTGAATCAAACTACGTTGTCCTTCCCAGAATTGGAGCTAATGCCGTGTATCAACGGCATAATACGTACTGATAAATGGCAACTTCCAAACCTGCGTCTAAAATAATCTCCAACTTTATTAGGGTTGGGCTGCCACAACCAAAGATGGCAGGTAAGTTTCGCTAGTATTATAGCTTTGAACAACCACATTTCTTCCAACATGTTATCTATAATCTTTTCAATATGAATGTATCTTCGCTGGGTCGAGAAATGATTTGGTTTTGCAGGATAGGAAAATAAGAAGTCATGCAAACATTGAAGGCATAGGAACTTCCCTTTTGGGGATAGTTTGTAACAATGAAATTTACTGCTTTCTAAGTTCGAATTCTCACAAGAAATACATCAACAATAATAATCCTAAGGATGCCATGACAAATTTTGAGGCCAATCGTTGCCAGATTTTCTCCACCTCGGGGATTATCATTGCTCGGGAACCTGGGCTTCTTTTAAGAACAGCGCTTGGCCCGTTTCACGTCATTGGTAGCAGGGATTGATGGAGCTACAAGATTCTATACGGGCATATTCTCTATTCATTTTAGTGCTCCTAGTTATAAAAACAATGGCCGATTATGTACCTTGCTTTGCAATAGAGTAGGCCTTTTTAATATTTTGGACATTTGGATGTACGTTCTTTGGACTTACGCTTTGGTCCTTTTTAATAAAGGAGGTGAGGACCTCGCCTAAAACCTCACGGTCCCCCAGACCGGTTCCCCAAAAAAAAAACAAAAAATATATATAATGGTTCTTTCTTTCCTCTTCTCCATCACATTTTATGGCTCCTATTTTATTTGTAATATATTTTATAAAGCTTATTATAATATTTTTAAAATATTCATGCAATGCAAGGCGATAACACTAGTTTATGGCAATATAATCGGTAATTAAGCATTGTGAGAAATTTGAAAGAAACAGTACTTTATTAATTAGAATTTTAGTATAGTTTGAAAATGATATTATAAATTCTTATGAAAAAGATGGTTAGTGGTTAAGTTCATTATTCATTATTATTTTTCAAAATAAGTCCTAAAATATTTATTTTTAACAAATCTGTGCGTAGCAATTTGAAGAGGGTGGGTAAGATGCATGCTAGTTAAGAAATAATATATACAAAGTCATATATTTAGCCGTATCTACAAATGAATTAGAATAACTAAAGAGCTTAATAGTCTATTAAAAAGAAAGTAACGAGCTTAATGTGAAATTTACGTATAAATAGAGCAGGCAGCAGCAGCGCATTCTCCACCAATTCACATAACAATCAACTTCTTGAATCATATATATAAGTAACAAAGAGCACGATGACGATGAGCTTGAAGCGCAGGTCTCCAATGGCGTTGGCGACGATCACTGTGCTACTTATATTGCTCACCTCTCTCAATAATGTCCACGCCCTATTCTTCTTTAATTTCAACTCAACAACAACCACCGAGTATTAATACTTGCGAGAGCGCATGCTCCAGAGATGTATCTATTTGTCGGGATGCATGTGTCGTGGATCCTGTTACTGATTGCTTTAAGAATTGTAATAAGAGAATCACATATTGTCTGAGCCATTGCAACGCCGGCAAGATCTGAGGGAACAACTGATGGATCTCATGCAGAAAAAATAAATAATGTTTTGATTTTCGTATGGTGCTTCATATATGGATGTAATAATAATAATAATAATAATAATAATAATAATAATAATAATAATAATAATAATAATAATAATAAGATTTTGTGAGATTCTGAGATATACATATATACACTTAATATATATATATATATATATATATACTCGAGGTAATTATGATAATCAAATATTTTAAATTTACTTTTTTTTTAATGAGAAATTGAATATAGCTATATTTAAAGTAATATTGTAATGTTTATTTTTTCAACAAATTAAGTGACGATACGTGTCAAAGTGATATGTTTTGACCAATTAAATCAAGTCTTGCAATCAAAGAAAGCCAAGACAAATCATATGGTGACACGTAGTATATTCCATCACCCTTACCAATCAAATTCAAGTCTTATATGATATTACCTCTTTAAAAATAAAAATATAAAGAGATAAATATTCATGAGATTTAATTTGATATTATATCTTTATAAAATAATAAAATATTAAAGAGATAAATTTTTATATGATTTATTTAATATTATCTCTTAAAAAAATAAAGAAATAATTATTAAATAAAATTTGATTTCAACCACATGTCTTGAATCTCAGACCTATATAAAGGGGTCTTGTGTAGTCCATTCAACACACAACACCAATCCAAAAAGCTAAGGAGAAAAAGAAGACCAAAGTTTTCTCTACAAGTTCAAAACAGAGTTCTAAGGCATTCAAAGATTTTCTTCCCCGAAGTTATCAAATCAAGGCGTTTGATCCGTTCTCAAGACATTACACCGGTGAATCGACGTTATATTCAACCTAAATCCACGGAGTTACCGATGAGTTCATCGGAGTTCTTGATGGAATTCTCCAAAATCCGGCATTTTATTCGTAAACAAATTGAAGGACCTACGGATTAACGTTATTACAAGCCAAATTTGAAGTTGAAGAAGATCATAAGTTCATCAAGAACCGTTTGAATATTTTAACAACTTGAAGTTCGAAGGAAGAATCAGAGGATCAAACTAAAGATTGAAGATCCGCTTTCACTTGAATTATCAAATAATTTATATTATCTATTCGGCGTTGCCCAAAAATCAGTAACGCGAACTTTTAGTGCAAACCGCTCAATCTTATCTGAATAGAAAGATCACAAACGGTCCATAACATTTTAGAAACGAAATTGTAATTTTCGAATAATAATGAATTGTTTTGTAATTACCATGTCTCGTAGGGTAGTCAGATGTAATATTATCAATCTAAAATTCAGTATAGTAAATATTTTTATGCCTTAAAAGAACTTTATATATTCATAATTCAATCCTATTTATTTTAATATAAATTCAATAATTCCATCTGATTCGAATTTAATTTTTGGATAATGTTGGATAAATCTCCAATTGGACATCATATTTTAACATAACTCCCCAATTAGCTGCACGTACAAATTTCACATAATGTAGTATAAAAACATTATAATGCAGTATTTATATTCTATTATATAGTAACTTTAACTCACCAATTGGATGCACGTACAAATTTCACATAATATAGTATTAAAACGTTTTGATGAAAACCCACTAGGTCATTCCTTTCAAATTTTGACACTTGTTACTTTCTCTCTCTTCTTTATTTCTTATGCATTTCTTTTGTTTTGTTTAGTTTTTTTCTTATTTTTCTCATTTCGTTATCTTTTACAAAATATACAATCTTATTTATTTTTGAATTATGATATGTATAAAATAAATTTTAATTATTTATATCTCTTTTTTATTAAATATATTATTTTAAAAAAATTCTTACTTATGAAATCACTACTTCTTGAATATATTATATATAAAGGGAAAATTACATCTGTGAACTGACTACCCTGTTAGATAGGGTAATTACAATACAGTCAATCTTTATTCAAAAATTACAATTAGTGCCTAAATATTATGAGTCTTTTGTGATCCCTCTATTTCGTTAGCTAGGGTTCCGTTGAAATTGGGCTTTATGACCAAGGACTGCATTGTTATATGTATAATATCTAGGGATCGTTTTGTTGGAATGTGTATATTGTAGGGATGAATTTGTAATTTTATTCATTAAACTAATAGAAAGACAAAACTCAACGCGAACGGTCCATAACATTTAGGGACTAAATTATAATTTTTGGATAAAGATGGACTGCATCGTAATTACCATATCTAATAGGGTAGTCAAATATAACTTTTCCTATATATAACTTACATAAAATTTATTTGTCTTAACATTTATCCAATTATAAAATATTATTACTTATTTTAAAAAATAATTACCATAAATTCAACTAATTTGAGTCATTAAAATATAAAATAAATATATTTTAAAAGTAAAATTAATTTATAGATAAAAAAAATAATTATCCATATAAAATATTTTATTAGAAAAAAAATAGAAATAATTAAATTGTTTATACATGTCATAATCTAAAATAAATAATATATTTTATATCTAACTAAACAGAAAAGATAAAATAAGAAAAACACTAAACAAAATAAAAAAATGCATAAGAAATAAAGAAAGAGAAAGTGACAAGTATTAAAATTTAAGAGAAATGATCTTGTGAGTTCTTAAATAATATATACTAGTAATTGTGGCACACTCACTGCGTGTGCAAATAAATTTTTTTATTATTTAATTATATTAAAAATAGTTTTTATATTAATATTATTTTTATTTTTAA
>JBBMKE010074780.1:0-29638 GCA_037834125.1 Lippia alba | reverse complement strand
TACTCGTCCGGGGACGTACCACCTAACAAGACAACAAACCGACAAGGTAAGACACGACTCAAGACCAAATAAGACGATGCATGATTTTACAATGCATGAATATGCTCAAGTCATGTTACATAATGCATAAGGAGCGTAAAGGAAACTTATATAATGCAATTAATTCAAGCATCATGCCAACAAAATGCCTTAAAACTAAAAACGAAGCTCATACGTAAATAAAATTCGAATTAAAGCGGTTCAAAGCTCGGGGTACACTCCTGGGGATGTAAGAAGTGTGTAGAAACCAAAATCAAAGCAAAAGATCGAGGAATCAAAAGCACGAAAAAAGGAACAGTAGGTTTTCAAACGGCCGTTTGGACTTGTAGTTCAATTCCCAAACGGGCGTTTGGGTCTAAGCATTTTTGGATTTCTGTGTCTGCGAAACGGCCATTTCATTTTTGTGAAGGATCATCAAACGGGCATTTGGAATGGATTTTCTGGAACATAATATTTTCACACGGGCGTTTGGAAATAACAAAGGATTATGAAACGGGCGTTTACTGGGAATTTCTGGCAAAAATAGGCTACGGGTTTGAGCTTGAACCATGCTAAATGATGCATCTAAAAGCCAATCTTCATGCCAAGCTATGTATGCCACATATATTGATCAAATTAACAATTCCAACACATTCTTAATGCAACAAATGATCCAATTTCATAAAATATGCAAGAATTACAATTTCACAAGTTCATTTTCAACCTCAAGACATCAAGCATTCAAAAATGGCAAAACTCTCAATCATGCATCAAAATCGAAGCCATAAATTGCATTCTTCAAGATTTCAATCAAGGATCAAGAATCAATCCAAACGTCAAGCAATAACCAACAAGTTCAAGGTCATGCATCAAAACTCCATGAAAGCTTCAAACTCAACAATTGTGAATCACTCATACAAGCATGAATCCAAGAAATTTATACATAGAAAAGATCCTAGAAGCATGAAGAACATATTTCCAGTAACAAGAATCGAATTAAAAACATCTCGCATGAACCCTAGATTCTCAAGCTCAAGTTCTAACTTCAAAACACAAACCCATCAAACAAGAGCACATAAGCTTACCTTGAGAGCTGAAAATCGGAGACTAAATCTTGTTCTTGAGCCTTGAATCTTCCACTTGAGGCTTCAATCTCCAAGCTTGAAGGTAGAGGGTTGTTCTTGGTGTTCTTGGACAAAGAGAGAGTAAAGGTGGTGTTGGGAATAAGAAATCTCAAGAAATAACGTTAAACCATAGACTTAATTTCAAAATCTGATTTGGGTATTTGGGTCATCAATAGGGGTCATGGAGCGGGTCAAACGAATAGGGTATCATCAAATTGGGTCAAAAATTGGGCATAAATTCAAATTGGGTCGCGGCCAACTGAAATCCGCCAAAAATGTTAACTTTCGGTTCGATTTAGTAAATCGGCCATAACTTCTTCATCCGAACTCCAAATTGAGCGATTCAAAAGCCCACGAACTCGCGACGAAATTTCCCAACTGAATTTATTAAAATCTAACCAATTTCCAGACTTGAAAATAAATTTACCTTTAAGTCCCTAAATTAACTTTAGCGATCAAGTGAGCACGTCGGTTTAATTAAGGGCGAAACATGCTCGAGAAATAAATAAACGGCAATACAAGCATGAAATTAAGATATCAAAAATCCACATAAATCCTATAAATCATGTTGCTACATAACAACCAACATTTCATGCCAAAGAATCACATGGTTAAAGCAATTAAAGAATTAAATCGCACTCTCACGTACCGAAACTTACCTTGTTCGAAAAATGGGTCGTTACAAGAGTCGATCAGAGATGTACAATGATTGATTGGTCGAGCGATATCCCTCAACCATTTTATCTCCTGATCTTCGAAGAAGAATCTCCCCTTCTTCAAAATCCTGAGAAATGTAAAGTGCTTCGAATGGACGGCCGATTGTGATCGAGCCTTTGAGGATCTCAAACGTTACCTCTTGACTCCACCTCTCCTAACTAAGTCAATTAACTCGGAATCCCTATATCTCTACCTTGATGTAACACCTGAAACAATTAGCTCGGTTCCAGTAGCTATCCGAGACAGAAAACACTTGCCGGTATATTATTTAAGCAAGATCCTACATAGGCCGAAGACGCAGTATTTGGAAATCGAGAAATTCGCCCTTGCGGTGACCCATTTGTCTAGAAAGTTAAAGCCCTATTTTTAGGTGCACCCAATAATTATACTGATGGATCAGTCTCTGAAGCAAATTATGGAAAAACCCGACGCCTTTGGCCGACTTACGCGCTGGTCGATCGAACTCGGGCAGTTTAAAATAGCATACCAACCACGAGTAGCATATCAGGCCCAAATTCTGGCTGATTTTCTAGCAGAAAAGGACAACTCAACTACAGCTGGGCCCGACGACACCCTCTGGGTCATGTCGGTCGATGGCTCTTCGACCTCTTCGGAGGAGAAATTGGGATATCCCTCCAAAACACCTACGGAGACGTGCTCAAATCGCCATAGCCCTCGACTTTCCCATAACAAATAATGAAACAGAATACGAGGCTATCCTGGCAGGGTTAAAAATTGAAAAAATGCAAGAAATTACCCGACTTAGAGCTTTAGCCGACTCCCAACTCGTTGTCGGGCAGATCACCAGGGAGTACGAGGCTCGGGAAGAAACAATGATAAAATATCTTGAATTGGTGTGAACACTCCTAACTGATTTCGATGAATTCCAACTGATGCATATACCCAGAGAGGAGAACACCCGAGCAGACGTCTTGTTAAAGTTCGCCAGCAGCCAGCAAGGATCTAAAGCAAAAACGATCATGTTCCTCACCTCGGAACAAAGAGCAATCGACCAGATCTCGACGCAAGTTCACGCTATTGATATTGCCGAACCATGTTGGCTCGATAACTTGGTCGTTTTCCTCCGCGATGGACTGCTACCCGATAATCCAACTGAAGCAAGAAAGGTTAAATATCGAGCCCTGAACTATTTTCTCGATAATGAAGGTCGACTCTACAAGAAATCTTTCATAGGCCCGACAAAGAGATGCCTCCGACCTTCCCAAATGCAGTAAGTACTCGGAGAAATCCATGCTGGATCTTGTAGAAATCATTCGGGTTATAAATCCTTGGCATTGAAAGTGTCTCGAGCAAGATTTTATTGGCATACCCTCTCCCAAATGCCAAAAAATCGCTACCTTATCCCATCAATATCCAGCGGAGATGATTGTAGTAGATTCGGTTTGGCCCTTCGACCAATGGGGAATCGACATAATTGGGCCCTTTCCCCTTGCTTCTCGACAAAGACAGTTTGTCATTATAGCCATCGACTATTTCTCTAAATAGGTCGAAGATCTGGTTGTTCCCAAGATCACCTATCACGTCATTCGAGATTTTATCTGAAAAAGCATCATCACTCGATTCGGCATTCCTCGAGTCATCATATGCGATAATGGACCACAATTTTGTAGCAATCAACTCAAGGGGTATCTGGCTGATTTCTGAATAAGCCAACGCTTTACATCGGTCGGACACCCACAAGCCAACGGGCAAGAAGAAGTTACGAATCAGACTCTCATTTAAAATCTTAAGGCGAGATTCGATGCTAAGAAGGAATTCTGGGTCGATGAACTGGATGGAGTACTATGGGCTTACAGGACAAGTCCTCGGATGCCTACTCGACAAACCCCCTACTCGATGTTGTACGGATCAGAAGCTATGATTCCCGCAGGAATTCTACATCATTCTCCCCAGATCAAACAACAAACACTAGAGCAAAATTCTGTGCAACGTGCTCATGATCTCGATATAATCGATGAACTCTGAGAAAAAGCTTATCAGAGGATGCAAACCTATCACGCGACAACTTCAAGAGCTTACAACAAACACCTCCTACCTCGATACTTCCAAGTCGGAGATCTCGTTTTAAAAAGAGTTGATGTCACGAGACACGTCGGAATGCTTGAAGACAACTGGGAAGGGCCATATTGAGTCACATCCATTGGGAAAAATCGATCTTATCATCTTGAAGATTTACAAGGAAAACCCTTTCCTCGATCTTAGAATGCTCACAACCTCAAGAAGTTTTATTTATAACTTTGTACTCGATAGTTGTACCTTAACCTTCTTATTTAATGAAGTACATGTTTTGATTCAATCTTATCCTTCTTCTTAATTCAGTTTTTATCGTACTCTATCGCTATATAGAAAGATTAGAGCATACCTCACACATCTTATCGATACAACGTTCTCGATAATATAAATTGGATATAAAAAATAAGATTTCTAAACAAACACGGTATTTTATTAAAAAAAAGGAACAAAATTACAACTTAGATACTCGATAATTAAAACATTAAAAAACTAAAAAACCTCGAGGCTAACATTCTCGAGTTGGAACTTGGACATTTGGATTTTTCCCTTAGGAGCAGATCATACTAGAGCCCCTACCTATTTACAAATGGGCTTCGAGTCAACAACTACTGGCGCTCACCCTAACAGTTGAGATGCCTAAAACAACAAGGAATTCACCCCAATAGTCGAATCCCGTAAATTGATGGTTCACATTCAGCAGAAATTATCGAGCACAAAGATAGGGCGAGTCCATTCTCTTAGTCTCACAGGTTGATCCCCTCCTCAATCAGCACTTGGGCTTCCTATCCAAAATAATCGGGGGCAGATGTCAGCTGGGTCGAAGGACTGGGAGACATCGATTTCCGGCGGCATAGCCCCTCCGTCTTCGGGCTCACCCTTGTACATGGATTGAGCGAGAGCTATGGCAAACCCAAATTCCTCTTTTTCCCATTCGAGCTCCGACTCGGGGGCAGGTAGGCTAAGGTCGGCCGGTCGAGGATCATACTGGAAGATACCCACCTTCTCCTCATTATACTTCTCGGGCACGTAATCGACCGCTTGCATTTAGGCGAGGCAAAGGTTGAACCCCTCCTCGACATCCTTGAAGCTTAAAATCCCGCAAGCTTTGGTAAAAGCCCTCGATTTCATGAATCGGCCCTTCTCTCGATCTAGGAGATGGACAGGTTTAGCCCTTCCCTACACTTGGTAATGGCCCGCAAGGCCCCCTTCCTCTCTCTTTCAATCTACCATTGCCTCCTGGCACCCGACCTCTCCTCCTCAGACAAGGAAGACTTGGTCTTCTCTTTTTTTAGCTCCTCCTCGAGCTCTGAGATTCTCGTTATAGCATCGAGGAGCTCCTTATCCAATTTCTCTTTGTCTGTCTCCGCCTCCTTCAGCCGCTTGTTCTTCTCGGCCAACTCCCTCTTCATGCCCTCGACCAAGGTCTCGACCCGGATCCTTAGCTTCTGATGCACCCAGCTCCGCCGCGCGATGTGGAACATGTCCTGCCCCATCTGAACAACAATGAAAAGTGTTAGCCAAAGTAGCCTTATCGAATAGGCAATCGAAAAGAATTTCGATGAATGACTTACAGCCATGAATTTCTACGTAGCATACGCCTCGATCTAATCATCGGAGTAGACCATCCTCTCTCGATGATCCACCTCTATCTGAATCGAGCTGTAAAGAGCTCCTATAGTCTTATAGTCTCGACGCGCCGAGCTCAATCTCCGGGGCTCCCCTTTCTCATTCAAGCTTTCTATACCGCCGAGGAAGTGAGGCTCGGAGACCATGGTATAATCGAAGAACAACTGCAACTCCTCCGCACTTGCCTGCCACGGTACAGCTCGAATGGGCTGGATCATGGGGGCTATCGAACCCCTAGCCAGGGTATTCGCCACATTCCGAGAGATCACGGCACCGACCCCCTGATCGAGATCCCCCGCCTTCTTGCCTATTTACACCTCGACGATGGGCTCGTAATAGGATAATGGAGCTGTGTGACCGGTCGGAACCACCTGCTTCTCGACCCAGATCTGGGAGTTGAAAGTTTTGGGAGCTGGAGACTTTGAAGAAGTGCCTCGGACAGCCTGCATTTTTAGCCTCTTTTTTTTGGAGGCCTCCACCTCACCCTCTTTCACCGAGGAGCCTCGGGGCTCCGCATATTCAAGACCTCGGGAACCGCTGCCCGAGTAGTTTCATTGGCGGCCTGCTTTTCAGCCTCAGTGGGCCCTCCAACCCCTTCTTCTTGGCCAACTTCGATAGTTCGGCCATTTACTTCCTCTTTGCATTCAGAGCAGCCGACATGATTAGTTCTTCTACAATCAAGAAGCGAAGAAAATCGATTAGCGACTTGGAAAGAAAAATGCAAGTTATTGAAAGACAGAAATGGACACAAATGCTGCTTTGAAAAAATAAGGTCACTCGAGTTACCGGGGTCGAAGTCCTTCACACCCGGCTCTAACCCCAACTCGATCAATACTTATCACACTTTCCATCTCCCTTAACCTTTGGACTAAGGTGTTGGGCCACCTTGGAACCCCTCTCGGCAACGTGGCTCGAGGATTCCAATTCCATCCCGTATACTTCAACCCCGGCCAACCCTTCTCGCTCTCGATGAATACGAACCTCTCCTTCCACCCCTTCCCGTTCGAGGAGGTCGGAGAGAGGACCAATCTATAGTTATTTTTTTAGGACAGTTGGAGGTACCCAGGCCCCGACATAGACGTCTTCGAGGTCAGAGATGCTTGAAAAACCTCTGACAAACAAAATATGTTCAAGGAATACCCCAAACACCTCAACAAGGCCCTCAACCCGGTTACCATAGCGTACAAGTTGGGCATCAACTGCAGTGGGCTTATCTTCAGCTCATTGTAGAAATCGAGCATCTCACAGAGTTCTCCAAAGCTTTCAATATAATAATTAAATTTTTTCTAAGACAATCGATTTCAACACTTTCCTATCCTCGAATCATCAAGTTGATTTTATTCACTCTAATGTATTCCATCACTTCCAAGGTGACGCCTGATCTTGATTATCAAATTGGTTTCAAACATTACTTTTCCATCCTCGAATCATCCAGTTGATTTTATTCACTCAATGTATCCCATCACTTCCAAGGTGACGACCTGATCTCTTATAGGATTTCCCTTGATCGTAGATCAAACGACCATCAAATCTATCCATCATCAAAATATTCTACCTCCATAGTAGGATTCATGAAGTAACAATTTGAATAACTTTCCCACAACTTTGTAATAATAAAGAACGTAATTCATAATATTCAAAAAAAGGTACTCAGCACATATCGCTTAAAAGAAAACTAAGTCTGAAAATCGAAAATGAAAGCGCATTGTACTACTTAATAGAACAATGATGCCGAACGAATTGAAGTACGCACCGATCAAGAAGATGTGTCTATCGTTAGTCTTTGCAATCCAAAAGTTGAAGCACTATTTCCAAGCACATACTGTACATCTTGTCTCAAAAGTAAACTCTCTAAAGTACATCATGTTAAGGCCGATACTCTCGGATAGACTCGCAAGATGGTATCTCCAACTTCTGCAGTTCAAAATCGCCTACATAGCCCAAAAGCCGGTAAAAGGACAAGTTATGGCTGACTTCTTGGCAGACCACCCGATACCCACCGAATGGGAATTATCTGTTTATTGCCGGATGAAGATGCGCTTTTAGTCGGAGTCACTCCCCCTTGGAAGATGTTCTTTGATGGAGCCTTACATAAAGAAGAAGTCGATGTCGGAGTTGTATTCATCACATTCGATGGAGAAGTTCTACCATATTCCTTCACTCTAACACAGAAGTGTTCTAACAATGTCGCCGACTATCAAGCTTTTATACTCGGGTTGGAAATGGCAGTTGACATAAAGCAAATACACCTTAGGGTATATGGAGGCTCAAAGTTGGTAGTTAACAACACTAGGATGTTGAGGGAGGGCTCAGAGATGTGACAATTGAACTCGTGCCTCAAAAAAAGAACAAGTAAGCAAACACGCTGGCAAAATTACTTCCACATTAGCAATGCCGAAGAAAGAAGTTCGAGTGTCGATTTGCAAGAATTGGGTTATACCTCAAATCTTCGACAATTAAGACTTTGAAGAAGAAGAAAATCATGTGATTGAAGTGTTTGAAGTCAAAAAGGAGGATTGGCGACAACTTCTTGTTAATTATCTCAAGTATGAAAAGTTGTCCAATGATCCACAACAGAGGGTTGATGTGCGGCGACGCTCAGTTCGATTCAGCTACTTCAAATATATGCTTGTAGAAGCACAAAATTTTATGCCCAAAGAAATTGCGCACGTGGAAATAAGTATATATTAAATATCAAAAAATAAATATTATCTATTTTAATTTTAGGAATTTAAACAAATAATATTCCTAGAATTAAATAGTTAATTATTTAATATTTTAATATATATTGAATGTGTCAAAATTTGGCAATAAATTAAATCAAGCCAAATAGATAAAGTCAAATGTGATATTTTGGAAAATAAATCATATCTTTTGATTAATGGAAAAAGATTACAAAATCGACGAGCACCAATCAAAATAAAGTATTCTCCTGGTGATTATGGAAAGATTTATCTCTCCTAAACCTATAAATAGAGGCATCCTCTAAGCCAAAAATCACAACTCACAACACAAGACAACCCGAAGAGACGAAGGAGCAAGCAACAAAGCAAGGAGAAAGAAGCATCCCCAGCGTTCTTCAGCATCTTCGACAGGGTTCTTAGCAGAGATCGACAAACTGAGGCATTCAATCAGGCGTTGAAGCATTAAGTAGTTCTCCGGCTTTTCTCTTCTCAAAGAATTTAAGGTGTTCTTCGGAATTTCTTGAGGGAATCCACAAATCGAGGTGTTCAATCCGCAATCAAAGCATCAAATCCAGATTTCGGCATTGTTCCTCAATAAATCCAAATCAAATCCAAATCGATCAAGGCAGGATTCAAAGAGTTCTTCACGGAGATCAACAAATTAAGGCATTCAATCTGCAACAAGACATCACATCCGTGAATCCAGCGTTTTCTTCAAATCAAATCCAAGTCAACTTCAATGGTGTTCATCGGCGTTTTTCTGGGTTCACCAAAATCAAGGCGCTTAATCTGCAATTAAGTCGAAAGACCTGCGATTAACGTTATCAAGCAAACAAATCTAAGTCAAGGAAGATTGAAACTCTAAAGTCAACAAAGACATTTCAAACCTTCCAAATTCAACAAATTATGTAGGAAGAATCAAAGGAGAAACATAGATAAAATTCGAGAAATTGATAAAATTTATTTGTGATCATTCTTGTGTTTAATTATTCACAAAACAAATTGAGTTACAAAATTCTGGCACACCCAGTGGGACAACTCTACCTTTCATCTCTTTCTACTCAGCAAAATTTGAAGCATCAAATGGCTAGCGACAGAATTGTCGATCTTGAGGCCATCATCTCCAAACTTGTTGCCGATTACCTCGTTACAACAAGAATCATGAAGAAAATGAGGCAAACGTATTCCAGGGAAGCTCGTTCTCTCCAAAGTGACGCGAAAAACAAACCACTTCTCGCCTACAAAAGTGAAGTTGGTGAATATGACTCGGCATCATCCACGTCTCGTTTAACTTCAAGCTCTTGCAGTTTTACGCCCGCCATGATGACAAGTGCAACTACTATGGAAGAACAACTTGCAAATCTGATGAAGGCCATCAAGGGACTCTCCAAGCATGTTCAAGAGCAAGACTCTCACATTGCAAAATTGATGGATAAGGCGGATAGTGACAATGCTAGTCAAGTTAAGAGAAAACATTCCAACACGCAAGACGAGTCTGAAACTTCTGATAAAGGGCAATCAAGTGGAACCGAAAAGCTTATGGCTAAAGAATTCCAAGTCTCGTCAAACGGGCTCATCCCGATAGAGCAATTGAAGGAGTTTATCGTGGGAACGATCAAGGATAAAATTCAGGGAGGCTCTAAGTCATTCTTGGTCTACTCCAAGCCCTACACCCAAAGAATCAATAACTTGAAGATACCGATGGGCTACCAACCTCCAAAATTTTAGCAATTTGATAGCAAAGGTAATCCCAAACAACACGTGGCTCACTTCATCGAGATGTGCAACGACGTTTGAACTTACGGTGGTCAACTAGTTAAACAGTTTGTTTAATCACTGAAAGATAATGCGTTTGATTGGTATACTAAATTGGGGGCAAACTCAATTGATAGTTGGGGGCATCTAGAGTATGGATTCCTCACTCGTTTTTATAGTACCCAAAGAACGATTAGCATGGTTGAACTCATCAATTCCTCTTAATGCAAAGAAGAGTCAGTCATCGACTACATCAACCGTTGGAGAAATTTGAGTATAAATTGCCAAGATCGCTTGTCAGAGGCTTCATCCATTGAAATGTGCATTCAATGAATGCAGTAGAGTATTACTTATATTCTTCAAGGAATCAAACCAAGAACCTTTGAAGAATTAGCAACTCGCACCTATAACCTTGAGATGAGCTTATAGTCGGATGAACAAACAAGTGATGACAGCGATGGTGAAAGCGAAAAAGTTGCCACAAATGCCATGACTGTTGATTTTGACTCCCAAGTGCTCCTAGATAAGAGAATAAACTATCTAACCTGTCTAAATTAAATTCTCATCAAATTCTCCTTGATAAGAGAATAAACTATCATCAAAGCTCCTTGATACGAGCATAAACTATCTATAAATTCAAATTAAAGCTCCTTGATACGAGCATAAACTATCTACAAATTCAAATCAAAGCTCCTTGATATAGCATAAACTATCTACAAGTTCCAAACCAAGGCTCCTCGATATGAGCATAAACTATCCATCAAGTTCCAAATCAAGGCTCCTCGATATAAGTTTAAACTATCCAACAAATTCAAATTAAGGCTCCTCGATACGAGTATAAACTATCCATCAAGTCCCATCAAGCTCCTTGATACAATTTTAAACTATCTATCTACTTGATGATTAATTTTGAGACTCGTCAACTTACTCAAAGTAATTAAACGTGAAAAAGTCTCGAGAGGGCATTTGTAGAAGCATAAATTTTATGCCCAAAGAAATTGCGCACGTCGAAATAAATATATATTAAATATCAAAAAATAAATATTAGGAATTTAAATAAATAATATGTCTAGAATTAAATACTTAATTATTTGATATTTTAATATATATTGAATGTGTCAAAATTCAAAATTTGGCAATAAATCAAATCAAGCTAAATAGAGAAAGTCAAATGTGATATTTTGGAAAATAAATCATATCTTTTGATTTATGGAAAAAGATTACAAAATCCACGAGAACCAATCAGAATGAAGTCTTCTCCCGGGGATTATGGAAAGATTTGCCTCTTCTACACCTATAAATAGAGGCATCTTTTAAGCTAAAAATCACAATTCACAACACAAGATAACTCGGAGAGACGAAGGAGCAAGCAACAAAGCAAGAAAAAGAAGCATCCCCGGCTTTCTTCAGCATCCAAGGCGTTCTTCAGTATCTTCAATGGTGTTCTTAGTGAAGATCGACAAATTGAGGCATTCAATCCAGCATTGAAGCATTAAGTAGTTCTCTGGCATTTCTCTCCTCAAAGAATTCAAGGCTTTCTTCAAGGTTTCTTGAGAGAATCCACAAATCGAGGTGTTCAATCCGCAATCAAAGCATCAAATCCAGGTTTCGGCATTGCTCCTCAACAAATCCAAATCAAATCCAAATCGATCAAAGCGGGATTCAAGGAGTTCTTAGCAGAGATCAACAAATTAAGGCGTTCGATCCGCAACAAGACGTCAAGTCCACGAATCCAGCATTTTCTTCAAATCAACTCCAAGTCAATTTCAACGGTGTTCATCGGGGCTCTTTGGGGTTTACGAAAATTAAGGCGTTTAATCTGCAATTAAGTTGAAAGACCCACGATTAACGTTATCAAGTTAACAAATCAAATTCAAGGAAGATGGAAACTCTAAAGTCAACAAAGACGTTTCAAACCTTCCAAATTCAACAAATTCTGTATGAAGAATCAAAGGAGAAATATAGAGATTGTACCCACAAATTCGAGAAATCGATAAAATTCATTTGTGATCATTCTTGTGTTTAATTATTCAATTATTCACAAAAAAATTGAGTTACAATGCTCTACCGACGCTCGTTCGATGGAGTCTTCTTAAGATGTTTGGGCGAAGACGAAGCAAAATCAAGCCATGGAAGAAGCACATTCTGGAGTTTGCAGTGCTCATCAGTCGTGCCCAAAGCTGCACTTTCGCATAAAAGAATGGGGTATTATTGGCCTATGATGGTGAAAGACTGCATGGAGTACGTACAACGATGCCAAGCTTGTAACATCCCGACTTATAGTTCAGTCAGGTAATTATGTGATTTAATTCCTAAATGTGCAAAATTTAATTATAATTGCATTATTTGAGCTTAATTGAATTTATGTGAACTAATTGCGCATTTGGAATTATTTGAATTGTGGAGTTTTGAACCCGTTAACCCTAAACCGAACCTATCACCCAAGAACCAAACTAGTTCACCACTTAAATGGTGAACCCCTTACTTCTTTTCCCATTCTTACACTTTACATTTTCAAGAACAAGGAAGAGAACCCCCAAGCTCCAAGCCTTGATCAACATTCCACAAGCCATATCTCCCTCGTTTCTTCATCATTTCTCAGGCTGAGGTAAGTTTTGAAACCTCCATGATCTTCTCTAAATTTCTACCGAACCTTGAACCTTAGGTTGGAGAATTCATTGGGTTTTGGCCAACTAGTGAATAGGAAGGGTTTATTGCATTTTTGGTGAATCCTTGAACTTGGGTTGGATTTATTTGAGCTTGGACTTCATTTATATGCTCTACCTGTTGTATTTGTTGCATTTATTGCTTGAGCTTGGTTGTTAGTTGCATTAATGGCTTGTAGCCATTTTTGAATTTTATGCATTTTGAGGGTTTGTGGTTTTTGACTCCTATTCTTGCACATTGGAGTGTTTTGGGCTTGCATTATTGTTTCTTGCATGATATTTGTTGTTGGTTTTGAGCCTCTTTCGGTTTGGTTGGGAAATGACATTTTTTGGGCCATTTCCATGCGTGCCCTGTTCTGCCGCGATCAGACCTACGTTTAAAACGCAGGTAAAACGAGCGTTTGGGAATTACACTGAAAATCCAAATAGCCATTTGACCTGCGCGGGTTTTCAAATTTAAGTCTTGCAGACGGGCGTTTGGGCTTCATGTTGTTTATGCAAATGCCCGTTTGGGAATTCAGAACTGATACAGCCACTTTTTAAATGGGCGTTTGAACTGCCTTTGCAACGCCCGTTTGGGAAGTGAAATTTTGTGGCAGAAGGTTTTGAAACGCCCATTTGGAGTTTGAATTGTTTTTGCAAACGGGCATTTCTGGACTCTCGAGTTGAGACAGACAACTTGTAAATGGCCGTTTGGGATTTTAACTGGGAAACGAAACAGCCGTTTTACTGAGCCACTGCCCGTTATTGAGTTTTTCAACTTTTCTAGTTTGAATTCTTTTCTTCTTAAATACTTTTGTATGGCTTCTATGATTGTTAAATTGCAACTTTTATGCCTTTAACTTGTCGTATGCCTTGACGATGCACGAGCTTGAATCTTAATGCGATTAAGTGACCAAATTGAATCATTTGACTTGCATACACATCTCACACATATGTTACATTAGCCATGCATTGTAATTAGTTCATATAGTGTTTAATTCTAACGTTTTGTGTTTCTTTTCAGACGATATTGTTGGTGATGCTCCCGAGGCGTAGCTTTTCCCACACTTCTTTCTTCAAGCACAAGGTGAGGTTTAGAAATTTTGTATAGCTAATGACATAAAGCCTTATCGTGATTTTTTATGCCCTGCATGTATTATATTATGTATTAATAAATAAGTGTTAGATTTGTGTATGGTTATGACCTTGCGAACCAAGTTTGATTTGGAAAAGTTACTATGAAGGCATATGTGAGCCATTTTGGTTAAACTATTCAATTTTTGTTCTTTTGTGAGCTAAGCCATGAAAGATTGGTAATTGTATATGGTTCAGTATTATGAGCTCGAGGAGCTATGGGTAAGGAATCCCTGGGACGGTATTGGGTCGTCGGGCTCGGCCTGTGCATAGCCTCCATCCAAGGTACCATGCGCAACCCCGGGAGTTAGGGAAGACATGGTAGTTTGATGCCTCTGGTGTGAAAACTGAGGAGGACTCATTGTAGGTTAGCTACCTCATGAGGGTTTGTAAAGGTAAAGATGGGGCGAGCCCCGCGTTGCTCTTCCCTCGTTAGTGGTGTGGATGGGTTTTTTGTGTTTTTGTTTTCCGTGTTGAGGGAGAAAGGTGAAGCTCATACTCGCCGAGCGTGGTTTAGTTATTCTTGAGAATTATGAATCGAGATAGTTTATAGCTTGAGCTAGGTGGAGAAGTGTCTCTTTCCAGTTGCATTTGTCGTTCTAGGTCTTGTTAGGATGTATTTTGCTACATACACTATTATTTGTACTTTTATTTTTGGTCCTGTAACTTGATGCTTTATTTTTGCTAGGCCAAGTGGGGCCATTTATATTATTGATCTCGTTATGTTGTTGATTTAATCTCTTTTCGCTTCCGCGCACTCTGAGTTGTCTTTGTTAGCTTCGCCTAGTGAGTGTGTTGGTCACCCATTTGCTATGATTTGAATTCGATTACGAACTTCCATTTACTACCCGGGTTTGGGTCTTAGTGCGGGGATATGGACCCTACGTTTGGGGTGCTACAAAGCTTATCAGTTTCACGCAAACTTCATCCACCAACCACCTGAGCTATTGCACCCAACAATCGTCTTGTGGCCTTTCAATGCTTGGGGTTTGGATGTGGTAGGCCCCAAAGCGAAGTCGTCTACTGGTCATCTTTATATTTTAGAGGCAATCGATTACTTTTGTAAGTGGGCAGAAGTAGTTCCTTTAAAAGAAGTGAAGAAAGAGAACGTTGCTAACTTCATCTGAATTAACATCATTTATCGTTATGGTGTTCCTTGATACATCATCACGGATAACGGGAAGCCATTTAGCAATAGTTTGATAGAAAAGATTTGTCTGAAGTTCAGATTTAAGCAAACAAAGTCTTCAATGTACAACGCCGCTGCCAGCTCTCTTGCCGAAGCGTTCAATAAAATTCTATGCAGTTTGTTGAAGAAGGTGGTCTCCAAATCAAAGCGAGACTGGCATGAAAGGATTGGAGAAGCTTTTTGGGCTTACCGAACCACTTATAGGACACCTACATAAGCAACCCCATATGTGTTGGTGTACGGTGTTGAAGCCGTTGTTCCTCTTGAGCAACAAATTTCATCGCAAAGGATAGCGATCCAAGAAGATCTAACCAAGAAGAAAATGCTCGCCTATGACTTGAAGAATTAGAGGAGCTCGATGAAAAGAGGTTTGAGGCTAAAAAAGACTCGAGTGCTATCAAGCTCGTCTCTCCAAAGCGTTCAACAAAAAGGTGAGAACTCATTCATTCCAAGTTGGAGATTTGTTGCTTGCTGTGAGAAGACCGATCATTACTACTCATCGAACGGGGAATAAGAAGTTCAATTCCAAATGGGATGGTTCATATGTCGTAAAGGAAGTTTACACAAGCGGCGCTTACTAGTTGGTCGCTGAAGATGGTCTGGGAATTGGTCCCATAAACGGAAAGTTCTTGAAACTCTACTACGCATAAGTTGAAGATTGCTCCTTCATGTACGAGCCTAAACTGCATGTTACTCCTGACCTGCATGAGTCTAAACTGTGCACGATACCCACCAATAGTAAAAACAAGTGGCTAAACTTCTAAGTTACTCCACTGATGGTGTTTCAAGTGGCTAAAATAAAAATTCCTCACTTTTGTTCAGGGTGATTGAACTTTGAATACTCCTGGCCCACATGAGTATAAATTGTGAATGGCGTCCCCCAAATCTTCTCAAAAGAAGTTTTCCCTTGAACTACGTTATGACTTGATTCCTTCATCGGGTACGTAGGCAGCTTAGAAATCAACTAAGTTCAGTCAAGATTGCCCATTGAGTTATTTTTCTTGTTTAAAACTTTATTCTTCAAGTTAAAACAAAAAAAGTGCAAAGAAGCAAAAGTTGTAAACTTATGAAGTTAAGAAGTTATGATAATTCAATGGGTTTTACTTTCATATTTACACTTGAAAGTTAATTTATTATGAATTATTGAGGAAACAAATGCACGCAAGATTGAAGTAAGGCAAATAAAGTCTCAAAAATCGATAAGGTTCATGAAATTAGATAATGAATCGAAGAAACAAAGAAAAGTAAAAGCATCTTACACTATCAAGGGAAGGAGCTCAAATTCTTCAAGTCTTCCTTCGCCACCTTCAAAAGTGCAAGTGCATCTTCCACAACTTTAAGTGTCTTGTCGTCTGATGGAAGAGTCTTCTCAAGGGTCTCGACCTCTTTACTAATAGTTTGGACTAGAGATTAAGCATTCTGGTGAAGAAGTTGATGCTGCTCTAATGAAAGTGATAAGTCCTCCTTTTGTGTAGTCACTCTGGCAAGTGTCTTCATAATAGACTTCAACTTCCTTCGGGTTATCTTAACTAGTTTTGCCTCGGCTGCTTCATCGGCTTGGGCACCCGCAAGTTGACCTCTGGCTTCATTCAACTGCTGAGAAAGTCAATCTTTTGAAGTCTCTTCAGAAGCTACAGACCTCGCCTCATCATAAGCAGTTGCCTTAGCAAACAAAATCGCCATTGACTTCTCGACAGTGGATATAAAGGACTCATCAAAATTCCTAATCCCATTCAACATCGTGAACCTCATCCTTGAGGGATGAAATTAAGTCAAGTGGAGCTTGCTCTATTTTCTTGAGAAGGTCACTCCATGTTATTTTGACAAACTCTTGCATTTGAGGGACCAGGAAGATAGATGTTTGGAAGACAGAGACTGCGGGACACTGAGCCATTTGCTCTCCTTCAAATATCATAAGTGTATTCGATTGCTCCTCTCCATCAGAAATGAGACCTGTCTCTCGAAGAACCGGCCCGAGGATCGATCCTTGAGACTCCACATCATTGACCTTGAGAGGCACTTCTTCCAACTACAATGGAAACACACTCAATGCTTAATGAAAGAAAATAAAAAAAGTTTCAAAGAACAGTGAAAAGAAGGGGATGAAAATTTCCTTTTCACCAGACTTGTCAGCCGAAGGCTTTTCACACTTTTTCAGCCTCTTCCAATAGTGATCGGCAATGCCACTTTCACTCTTCGAAATAGGAGGAGTCTTTCACTTTTCTCCTTCAGCCGACCCAACTCATTCAACTTGAGTAGGAATGACTTTCAGGATGATCAACTTCACAATATTGTCATCAAAGAAGTCGTCGTGAGTTTTTGACCACCACCTTGTAGCTCTTGTAACATAAGTTCTTAAGATTCGCAGTCATCGGAGGAAAGACTACTTCAGCCATGGATTTCCATAAAGTGCACACATGCCAATGATTGAGCCCTTCGTCAAGATGAGCACTGCGGAGATCATTCTTTAAAACGTCAGGCACCACTTGATAAAACCCGAACTGACGAGCAAAATTGCGAGGACTGTACGGCTCAATGACGAAGCAATCCCCTTATCTCAAAGGCAGATAGCAGGATCGGTAGACATTAAATAGTTGTGTTCAATCTCTAAACCTTTTTGGTTATCAATGAAGATGGACTTCTCATGGGTTATGATCGCGTTACAATTCCAAGCCACAAACTCCGTCTTATGAATCTTCTGACGGGCCTCCCTCGCATCATAATCCTTCGCCCCTCCCTCCTCGAAAAACTGCACCATTTTCAGACTTTGGATATCTTGATAGGCCGGGTGATGCGTCTTGAAGTAGTGTTCTAGCCACCATAGACGAAGTGGACAGAAAACGGAGCATAAACTCGAGTCGGCGGTGGGATGCTGATATCCTGTTCAAACCATAATAGATGCTTGCTAAGATAGGAATAGCCAAATCGACTTTGAAATCGCTTGCTATGACACTCGCCATCTTGAAGGTACTTGGGCGTATCGAGCCGACGCTTTCTGTTGGGAGAACGAAGAGACAGAGTCAACAAGCCACAAACGCCGTTACATAAGCATCTTCTTTTCTGTTGCCGACGAGTACGAGCTCGGCAAATAACCTTTCCTCTGAGGCATTTCAAGCTTCGTGAGGTCCGAAATCACCAAAGGGGTGGCGTGGCAACTCGTCTTTCTCTACATTGCGAGGAGATAGCTGCGCATACTTCTTCGCCTTCTTGCACCAAAACTCACCCAGGTCTCAATGCACTACAACAAAATGTATATATTAGGACACTTAATTTGAGATATTTATTTATTAATGTCCCAAAAGTGTGATACTTATTTATTGTGTTCTAATAATTATAAAAATAGAGATACTTATAATTAAAACTACTTAGTTAGTCGTAGGAGTTGAAGAATCCAACTTCTCACCACTTCTCTTTTTCCAACTTCTCACCACTTCTTTCTTTTTTGTTATTTTTATTCTACGCTTATTCTCTCTTATTCACCACCCAGTCTTCTCTCTCTCTCTCTCTCTCTCTCTTCCCCGATTGGTAGATCAATTTTCTCATTGCCAAACAAATTATTCAGGTATCAAGGTAATCTCTTCTTAATTTCTATTGTCAATATCCCATCAATATCTTCGTCCCACTTTTATTTTTTTTAATATATTATGAATAGATTCGATCTGAATTTTGAAATTGAATATTCAGTTCCAATGAAAAATTACTGCACATTATATTTATTATGTTTGATTCTTTTATGAATAATTCAAAAGCGACGTCGCAGTGATAATGGATGGCCATAGGAGATGGACTAAGAATAGAGGTTTGCCTATTCAACTTGGGCACAGAGCTCTTGGAAAATTCATAAAACAACTTGCTTTGAATTGTAAGAAATTTGGAGTCCCAATTGTCACTGTTTTTGCCTTCTCCATGAAAAATTGGAGACGTCCGAAGGTACCAGTTCTGTTTACATAGACATGTATAATATTTAATGGTCTATCATCTTTTTAGTACTTATATTTTTAGTTTATTAATTTTTTCTCTATCTTATGCAGAGAATTAAGAGTTATTTTGGCTTTCAAAAAAAAGTATTGGTAATGATATATAAATAAGGATTTCAGGAGATGACATAATTTGGTAATTTTGAATTGTTTTTCTGTGATTGTTGATTCTTATGCAGATTATTACTCAATTTGCAGATTACTAGGCAAGTTGAATTCTTTTTCTATAAAATTTTATTGCATATATATATATATATATATATATATATATATATATACAACAGAGATTAATATATATTTTGTGAATGCAGGCATAAATTACATTGGTGAATTATGTTAGATCCTATCGAGAATCCAGATTAGACTTCAAAGTATAGAAATTGAGTTTGTAATATTAAGGAGATAGAATGCGTTTGTAATATTAGAGAGTCAGAATAATTTTCTTGTATACAAATTAATCTCCTTGTATTATAAAATTATTTTTGCTTTGATGAGTTTTGTTAAAAGAATTCACTTTTTTTTTATTTGATGTGAAGAGAAAGTGAAAAACGGCGGAAGCAAATAGAAAGGATTAGGGTTTCTGGAATCAAAATATTTCTCATAAAACTGAATAATGAATAATGGCGTAAGGTTTACAAGGCAAGACTACACTTATATACTACACGTGGCCGACTAAGATTGGGCCATCTAACAAAACCATAAGAAGCCACAAAACACGCTTCTACTTACAAGAAATAAAATACAAACAAAATAAATAACAACTATTCAACAGGATGTCAATTATTTTAATTGAAAAAGTTAAAGTGTAATTTCTTAGCATATTATGAACGCACGAAGAAAAAATAACAAAAGTGATATTTTGTCACGAGATATTATCAAAATAAAAAAATATATAATTAGAAAAAACAAAATATATAATTAGAAACAATATAAATTTAAGACATAAATAAGTGTCCCAACATTAATTATGGGGATATTTATTTGTGTCTTATAAATGAACTAACAGGACAAATATAAATATCCCAATAATATAACTTATAGAGGCATTTTAAGTGTCCCAAAACTTTATGCGACGTCAATAAACGCGGCATTTATATTAAGTGTCCCTAAAACTAAAAGTGCCCCAATATGTACCATATAAGGATACTTTCTTGTGTCCCAACAACCAAATTTTGTTGTAATGATGGAAACTTAACCACCACTAGCATTCTTTCGCAGTAAGTGGTAGGCATGGAACAAGCGCTCGCAGCTAGAGGGGCATATCTCCTCCCGAAATCGCCTTTCTTGGTGAGCTCCTTTGCATCGGGACTACCTCGTCGTAGAGAACACCCGTCATGGGAAGACCCGCCAGAGTATGTAAATCCCAAAGTGAGATGAATATTCACCGTTTGACGTCAGGAAAGTGTTGGTCGTCGGGCACCATGCTTCAGAAAATGCCTTCATGATCTCGGAATTGCCTTTGTAGAGGAACAATGAAGCGCGCACCGAGCTGCGTATCTGAGCTACCTTTAGTTTGTCCTCGCACCGGCTAAATACATCTTCGGTCCACTCCCAATACCCGGCAACATAATGGAACTTGTCGTTGAACCGAAGGTTGCCGCCCTATTTCGCCTTGCCCTCAATGATGCTTCGGCCCAATGTCGAAAGCTGAGTCGGTTCGTTGGAGTGTTGATGATGACCTAATTCCAAAACCACATCGGCGACGCTTTGCTTAAAGCGAGTCGGTACGACCACTCCTTGATGTGAAAAGGCTCCATCTTCATCCCCCGATTATTCGCATATGGTCCGGTAAGACAAGGATGAACCGCCAACGTCGTGCCCTTCTCGATGTCTTGCTTCTCATCGTCAAGAATCACCAAGTGTTTGGCCTCCGAAGCTAAGTTGAGATCTTTGAAGTACACCATGGTTTTCTGCAAATTAATAAATACAAAGAAACACAAAGTCAAGCAAATTGCAAAAACTCATTTGTGATTAAAAAAAAAAAAAATTAGTGGAACAACAAGTCACGTATGATGATGCTGATAGCTGACCATTTTTTCAAGGAATGGGTGGTGCTCAGCGTTAGTTTGCTAAGATGGTGCCTCGTTAATTAAATTACAAATCAAGATGGGGCTTTATTAATTGAAAGTACAACTTCATGTTGTACGTGATACATACATACATACATACATACATACATACATATATATAGATGTAGAGAGAGAATTGCATTTTTGGTCCCACAGAAAATAGGACAATTTTTTTTTGGTCCCATTGTTTTTAAATCATCCCGCACTTTTATTTTTTTTACAAATGTAGTCCAAAAGTGGAAATTTTTCAATATTTGTCCCAATAAATCTAGAAATATATATTTATAATATATTTCTTTAGTTAAAAAATACATATCAAATATTAAAAAAATTAAAAGAATACCAGCCACATAATATGCATTTTATTTTTATAATAAATAATAAATTATTACCTTTTAACGTATAAGTATTACTTCAAAATTATAAAAACAATAAAAATTGTGCAGAATAACATAGTTAATAAAATAATCTTCAATATTGCATTTAGTAAAAAAATATGTAAAATTACAAATTAAAAATAATTAATATTTATAATATTTGAATATTTCTTATATATATATATAAGATTGCAATTATTTAAAATAATTAATCATTGGGTTTAATTAAAACTAAAAGTAACTAAAAATTTATATATGTTTTATTCAACAATATAATATTAATTAATTAAGAAGTAATTAATAGTCATATATATTTAACGAGACTTCAAAAATAACATCAAAATTTTAAAACACTATAATATAATAATATAACATACAATTAAATTTATATTATAATTATAATAGTTCATTAATATAATATTTAACTGGAATTAAAAATAAAATTTAAGATATCATATTTAATTAAAAATAAAAGTTAATAGTATAATAAAAAATCATTATAATAATATCTAATTATATTTATATTATAATTATAACAATTTTATATATCTGTATTAAAAAAATGAATTAAAAATGAATTAACAGATTTATCAAAAATAAATTTTTTACACTCAGGAACTATATTTGTCGAAAGACTAAAAGTGCGGGATAATTTAAAAATTACGGGACCAAAAAAATAATTGACTTATTTCCTATGGGACTAAAAATGTAATTTTCTCTCTCTCTATATATATATAATATGCCAAAATCGTGATTTTTTTATTTATTATTATTATTATTTTTTTTGGGTAATTTGGGAAAAGGAACCGCAGAAGTCAAAGCGTAGAAGTTTAGTGGAATCACTGAAAACTGGGATGAAATAAAATTTGAAAAAAAAAATGGCCCAATTCCCCAATTTGAAAAGCTGTTGATTCCGGCTAGAGATTGGGGAAAAAAAAATAGCCAGAACATGAGTTTAACAAAATTGAATTTGTTGCTTGCCAACCGGTGGTTGACCAAGTGGTTGAGGGTTATTTTCTGAAAACAAAGACCCAGGTTTAAATCCTGTGACCACTTGGATGTGTGCGTTAAAAAAAAAATTAAAAAAAATTGAATTTATTGCTTTTATCCTGCTCGAATTGACAGGAAAGGAAAAATGGAGTTCCACATGGAGAAAGAAAGCCACGATTCCGTCGGCCATCAACAAAACATTACCAAGTCGCAGACTCCGAATAAATCTCAGCACCTGCGTGATAGAAGAAGACACCGATCAGCAGCAAAAAAGAAAAAAAGAGACAAAGTGAAGGAAGATGGTGTAATCCTCAACCGTTCGACAAACTTCAAGTGGCGATTCTCTTCTCCACGCAGATTTAGCGAATCCAACGCCTGAAACAAAAGAAGACAACGTTCAGCAACAAAATTTGAAGGCTGAAAGGCAAAAGAGACACGGGAACTGGTTTCTCTGCAGAAGCCCCTCACCTCCTAGGTATTCTCCCGCAAATCGAATTGATAAACCAAGATACGAGGCTCGAACAATCCGCTTTGAATCCCCTGCTTACAATTCCTGCTTTTTTTCCAGCTGCTCCACTAAAATATTAACACGTGTCCCATCATATTTTATTGAGAAAATTTTAATCTCTTCAATTAACATACAATTGACGGTGCAAGATAGGGATGTCAACGAGCCGAGCCGAGCCCTCAAGTCCTTTGAGTATTGCCTCGTGGCTCGCGAGCCTATTTTTAAAATTAAAAAGATAATATTTTAATTTTTATATATATAAATATTTTTTTAATATATAATATTATATATATTTATTAAAATTTATACAAAATGAATACAAAAGTAATATATTTATTATATATATTCATTTAATATATGTTATTATATATAAAAATATATTAAATTATTTAAGAAACTAATTTTTTATCAAAAATAATACAATATGTTCGAGCCTCGAGTCGAGCCGAGCTTGGTCGAGCCCAGTGGCGGAGCCACCTTGCCCTTAGGGGGGTCAATTGACCCCCCTCAATCCTTTTTTTTTATATGTATATATTTTTTGAGTTGAAATTTTATTATTATATGTATATGTAATTTTATAAAAAATTTCATTGTTGACCCCCCTCACCAAAAGTAAAATTAACATTAGTTGGGGTCTATATATTAAATTATTAATAATTGAGACCATGCAAATTAAAATTTGTAAGTTTTAATTTTAATTGGACTTTAATTTCTTAGTCAAGACCCAACCAACTTCCGAATCAAGCTCCTCCAATCAAATTCTGTTATATTTCAACTCATATTTCATCTCCTCTCCGCGATATACACAATAATAAAATCAAACTCCTCTGATCGCCTGCATAGTGATCAGTTAAAGATTTTTTTTAATTTGTTTGTGAGCTTTCTTTTTTTATTTTATCTTACTATTGAATATAATTTTAGAATTAATTTTATTTTTATTTTACTATGTACAATAAATTTAAAACTAATTTTACTTTTTATATTTTAACTAATATTTATTTTATCAATTATCAATATGGAATAGTTTCTCATCATAAAGCCAAAATCGATTCAGTCAAATCAATCTCCTAAAAAAAAGTTAAAAAAAAAAACAAGAGGATACGAAACGATTCAATCGTTTTACAGAGGTAAACTCAGACTTGCTTACTTATCTAGTTTGCTTGAATCTCGTTGATTTATTTGTCTCTTTTAACAAAGAACGTCGAATTCATTTAGCCAAATTTTATCTAATAAAATTCTCTAATGTCCACATTTCAATACTTTGAAAATCAACTTGAGAACAACATTATTGATGTGAGATCAGATGAAGTTTTCTCTAAATTGATAGTGATTGATGATCTTGTTCGAAAATTGGTGTAGACAAAGAGAAATGATGTTTATTCACTTCTATAATTGCTTCTAAAATTGACTTTAATTATACCAGTTGCAATAATTACTATGAAAAGATCATTTTATGCAATGAAATATATCAAAATCGGGTTGAGAAATATGATAGACAACGAATGGTTGCTTCTAAAATTGACTTTAATTATACCAGTTGCAATAATTACTATGGAAAGATAATTTTATGCAATGAAATATATCAAAATCGGGTTGAGATATAAGATAGATAACAAATGGTTGAATGATTGTTTGATTACATATATTAAAAATGATATATTTGACGGTATTTTTAATGATTTAATTATGCATCGTTTTCAAAATATGTAACTGAAGTGGAAATTTGTGAGATACAAACTTATAAGTACTTTAAAAAAAATAGTTGAATTTAACTTGTTTTTTTTTTTTAGTATTATACTTTAGTCGACCCCCCTGAATGAAATTTCTGGCTCCGCCACTGGTCGAGCCGAACCCGAGCACCAAAAAAAAAAAAAAAGGCCAAGGCTCGTCCCTAGTATTGTCTGTTAATTGAAGAGATTAGAATTTTCTTAATAAAATATAATGGAACACATGTCAATATTTTAGTGGAGCAGCAAGAAAAAATGTAGGAATTGTAAGCAGGGATTCAAAGCGTTTTTTACTGGACTAAAAATGTAATTTTCTCTATAATAGTACTTGCGTCTCTGATGTGGAATTTGGAGTCGGCGACGCAAAATGCCAACTAATACCTATCGAGACAGAGAAAGGACTAGCAAAGTATTTGTCATTTTGCATTTTCTTACTTCGTCCACGCGTGTTTATGATCGCCATTTCCAACAATGGAGGAAGACTTTTCAGTCCTGGCTCCAGAATTGAATATCTGTAGAATAAAGTATAGTGTCATCTGCCTCAATCATGCCCACAATCCTAAACATGCCGAGAAATTGTAAATTTCTTCTTCTGTTAGCCGCCATTATCATCTTTTCTTGTCCCCTGTTATCCACAGCACAAGGGAACACTTCATCGAGTAATGCATGCGAAACCCCCAGCAGATGCGGAGCTTTTGGAAGTTGCAACTTGGAAGATTCGCCGATTTGTACTTGTTTGCCTGGATTTAGCCCTACTAATGGCACAGAATGGGATTCTGGAAACTGGACCGGTGGTTGCTCGAGGAGGGTATCTTTGGGGTGTGATCAGGGCAGAGAAGACGGTTTTTTGAAACTTCCGATGATTAAGATATTGGACTTCTCGAACAGATTTCCAACCACTGAATACCAATGTGAACATCTTTGTTTGACAAACTGTTCTTGCATAGCTTATGTGTATGAAGCTGATATTGGTATTTGTTTTTTCTGGAGTGACACTTTGATGGATTTACAGAAATCTGCAAGCCAGCTGGGTGCAGATTTATTTATCCGTGTGGGGAGTTCCGAACTAGGTGATTTGATTTGCTGTTTGAGAACTTTTATCATGTAACAATAGTTGAAATGTCATTTAGAAGCTGACCTTCGTGTTATGTTGTTGCAGATAGTAAGGCTTCAAGAAGATATTGTTGATACTGGTTGCGGTTGGAATAGCGTTCGTGTGCGTTTTCACCTGTTTTTTGGCGATGGAAAGCTAGGAGAAGAGGTAACGTTTGTTTGTTAGTATTAGTCTCTGAATTCGGCAGTATACGGGATTTTCACTTGGTGCATGTTTCCATGTCTCTTAGGGATAAGAAGTGGTCATCTTGGAAAAGCTGGCACATCAGACTCAGTTGATTCCTCACTCCAAGACACATTAGACAAACTTAATCTTGAAGACACACCATTGTTTAAATTTGAGATACTTGCGAATTCAACCGACAATTTTGCCGATGCTAACAAACTTGGGAAGGGTGGTTTCGGCCCTGTTTACAAGGTAAGCCTGTCTAAATCTTGACAGGTTTGAATCTGAGATTTTCTGTACTCATATAAATTATATTCTAGTATCACATTCTTCGAATATGGATTGCTGCAAATGTAGGGAGAATTGGCTAACGGAAGAACAGTTGCTGTTAAGAGACTTGCGAAGGCGTCTGGACAGTGGATGCAGGAATTTATGAATGAAGTGGTGCTTATTTCTAAACTCCAACATGGTAATCTCGTTAGGCTGTTGGGGTGCTGCGTTGAGAGTAAAGAGACAATGCTCGTATATGAATACATGTCTAGTAAAAGCTTAGACTTTTATCTCTTCGGTAAGTATTTCAGGAGATTGAATCAAACCTTTTTATCTGAGTGAGTTTTTATTTCTAAACATACTGATATTACAGTAGATTGAATCAAACTCTTTTCTCTGATTATATTTTACTATTAGACCATTCTCAGAAGATCCTCGACTGGTGCAAACGTTTCAACATCATCGAAGGCATTTGTCGCGGGCTGCTATATCTTCACAGGGATTCAAGATTGAAAATTATGCATAGAGACCTTAAACCGAGTAACATATTGCTGGATAATGAATGGAACCCAAAAATTTCAGATTTTGGTGTGGCGAGAATATATGGCAGCAAGGAAGACCATATTAGCACCGTAAGAGTGATGGGAACATAGTAACTATATATATATATATATTGTCAATCTAGATTTCCAGTTGCCATGTTCATATGCATGTGACTGTGATATATATGGCTAATAGATGATTTTCGGGTAGTGGATACATGGCGCCTGAATACGCAATCAAAGGACTATTTTCAGAAAAATCAGACGTTTTTAGCTTCGGTGTTGTGATGCTAGAGATTGCTACTGGAACAAGGAATACGAACTTCCAAGATCATGAACATTCTTCGAATCTTTTGGAACATGTAAGTCATGATTTGTGACTCTTTGAGCTGTAGCTGGTGAAAACTCACTAACATTACCTGAAAACTTCTAAGGTATGGCAATTGTGGAATGAGGACAATGTTGCTTCCTCAATAGATCCAAAAATATCAAGTCCAGGCCATGAAACTGCACAAGTGGTGAGATGCTTACATATCGGGTTATTATGCGTCCAGGAACTTCCTCAAGATCGGCCGTCAGTGTCGTCTGTGCTTTCCATGCTGAGAAGTGAAATTGTGGAGCTGCCTCAGCCGAAGCAACCTGAATTTGTAATAAAGTCGAGAAGATCTCATGCCGGGAAAAGTTCTTCCCAACAGAGGGACAAAAATAATTTCTCTGTGAATCATGTTACACTCAGCGTCCTTGATGGCCGGTGATATCCATATTAGATTTCCTGTTTCAATTATATTTTTCTTCTCTTAAACTCACTCACACAGGTGACAGGTTTACCTATATTTATAGGCAGTCGAGATTATAATACTTAAATCTTTTTTTCTTTTTTTTCTCCATATCATATTTCTCTCTTAAGATCTCATCTGTCTTTAATATACATTACGTACTTGTAAATTTCAAAGATCCAATCTGTGATATCATCGTGCGGACTATATAGAAACGTTTAGTTGATAAATTAAAGGGCTAGTTCCAAACACCCCCTCATCCTTTAGTCCTTAGTGTCTTTTGTCCCCTAACCTTTGAATCGGTGTGATTCATGTCCTCCTATCCTTTGAAAAATGTCATACTTAACCCCTTTTAACAGAACAGATTTGTATAAAGAAGATTTCAAATGTGTTGATATTATATATCAAATTGAAACACTCGATGCAAAGAAAACAACAATTGTCTCAAAACCAAAATTCGACAACCGATAAAGCAGAAATCAGCGGTCAAAGATAATACACGTTGGATGAAGCTTTAATAGTGTCGACAAGTGTCTGACTTTGTTCGCTTTGGAGAGACGAATACGATGAAGGTGGTCTTGAAGCTTGGGTCGCCGTAATGGAGGATAAATCAAACACGGACACGGCTATACAGACACGACATGATACAATACGGCGATACGAATTTTTTAAAAAATTTAGGCTCGAAACGGAAATATAATATATATATAAATATATATTATATAAATATTAATCATGTAACACTAAACTTAAATATTTTTTATCTAATAAATTCAATCATTTTCACGATCTGCTCATGGCAACTGACAAAGTTGATTAGTGCAAGGTTTGCCACATTTTTAGCAATAAGCGGCAGCATCAACTTCTTCCGCCACCACAACTACCATCTTTACCGCCGCAGAAATCCAAATTCTACTGTGGAGTGTCCAACACCATGTACGGGTTTATTTTAATTTTTTTTATTTAGGACACGGATTGGCCGTGTCAAACACATATCAGAGCCGTGTCCGAGGCGTGTCAGTGTCAGACACATGTCGGAGCCGTGTCTGAGGCGTGTTGGTGTCCGACACTGCATGAAGTAATTTTTCGAAGTATCTGTGCCTTAGAATCTGAAAACCATACTGAATGACAATTTAATCAAAAAATTTAAGTTGTTTAAATTTTTAAATATTTAAAAAAAATAATATTTAAATATCTTAAGGGCGTGTAAAGTATTATCCCATTAATTATACTTTTCTTGTACTAAAGTTTATTTTTAAATTTTGTCTATGTTTTTTAAATTTATTTTCTTTATAAATATATTTTTTTACTTTTACTATATTTTAATTGTTTAAATTTTCGTGCAATACTTGTGCTTGAAACTATCGCTAACTTTATTCTTTATTTTCTCGAAAAGTAATAATGTTCGGTATATTTAATTGAACTTTGGCTTTGAAAGCACGTAATTTTTATTTTATTTCCTATTGTATTCTTTTTCTTTATTTATTCCTTTCAACAACTTAGTGTGTTTTTATTATTATTATTATTATTATTATTATTATTATTATTATTATTATTATTATTTTTTACTTCTCTTTTTTTGTTGAATATTTTCTATTCAGGAATGTTGCTAGGATTTCATCATATTTTTCCAAGGTTTTATCCTGGTCAATAATTTGTATCTTCTCATCAACTTTTATTGTTCTTTTCTCCATGTTGCATATCTTTTGTTGATACGGTCTTTGAAGAAATGTATCGGGAGAGAGAGCTCGGAGTGGTCTCGGACTCTTAAAAATATAGACGAGAAGGGATAATCCAGTGAAGAGCCGACCGACCGGTGAATTTGGGGGAAAAGAAGAGAACTCAGAGATTAGAGTTGAAAATTGTAACTTTGTTTATTGCTTACTGTAAACATGACTAACCATATATAAAGGTAAAGATATTCTAGACCTACGAAATATTAAATAATATAATATAATATAAATCCTACGAAATATTAAATAATATAACATAAATCTTATCTCAAACTAAATATTGAACTTATCCAATTCCTATTTGCTTTTGATATCCCACGTGATACTCTGCATCTTCATCTTGATATCTCTCTTGACACACCATATCTCCATCCATATCTGTAACACCCCAAACGGAGGATGCCACATCCCCCGCACTAAGACTCATACCCGGTCATGAAATGGAAAGTCCATGCCCGAAT
>JBBMKE010074262.1:0-17582 GCA_037834125.1 Lippia alba | reverse complement strand
ATGATATGTATTGTAAAAGTGGGGGAGCCTGGGTTCGAACCCAGGACCCTGAGGGGAAAAATGGCGAGCTCCAACCAACTCGGCTACCAAGCCTTTTGTGTCATGTTTCCAACAAATATTATATTTGACTTTTACGTGTATTAACGGTTTCCATCCAAATTTTTTGCCACGTCAGCACTCCGGCGCCACGTGGCAGTACTCCGTGTCAAGTTTGTTGCCACGTCAGCACTCCGGCGCCACGTCAGCATGCTCCGTCGAAGTTTGTCCTGAAATTGCCAGAAAACATTAGTTAGTGGCATTTTTTGGGACCGGAGCTAGAAGTGTCCCTAAAACGCTAGTAAGGGTCACTTATTGTCCCAAATTTGCATTTTTCCCACATGCGTAATGCACCATGTTCATGCAGCTGTAATACTGGTCCCCTCCCTCTCACATGTGTTAGTTTGAATTTAGTCCATTAGATGCATGGTGCCATATCGTGCAGTGGGAATTGATTATTCATTAATCGGAATGACGACGTCTTGCTCCTCAGCTTTAAAACAAATCTTACGGCGGCAATAGAATTCCATCCAACGGCTGACATTAAAACTGGGTTTGGAGGCAAATTTAAAGTTTTCCATGACATTACACTCTCCTTTTTTGGGTCCTTGACCCCAAGGATCAAAATCTGGGAATTTACTCACGATGAAGTTATAATCTTCCCATGTTGCCTCGTCTTCAGTTGCATGACTCCATTGCACCAATATTTGAGCAATAGGTTTGTTGTCCCTAGGTACCAACTTCTTACCTTGCACATCAATGGGATAAACCTTATAAACACCATCATCACTCACTTCTGGTAACATGGTACAAGGAGTGTACTTCTTCCCAATTTTTCTCTTCAACAATGACACATGAAATATGGGATATATTTGACTGGTCTTTAGCAACTCCAGCTTGTAAGCAACTTGCCCAATTTTAGCTATCACTTTGTATGGGCCAAAGTTCTTAGGTGCCAACTTCAAATTCTTCCTTAATGCCACAGAAACCTGTCTGTATGGTTGCAACTTCAAATAAAACCATGTTCCCAACTTTTTGTGTTTGTATCTGTGTTGAGCCATTTCCAAAATTGCCTTGATCATTAGATTGAATTTCTCCCTTTCTTTCACATAATCAACTGCAGCATCACTGTTAGCATCAGCATAAGCCCCTAACACAGCTTTTCCAGGCTTATAACCATATAACACTTCAAATGGAGTCAACTTCAAACTGGAATGATAGTTTGTATTGTACCAGAATTCAGCTAAAGGCAACCACTTACACCAATTTGTGGCTTTTGCATGGCACATACATCTGAGATAAGTTTCCAAACACTGGTTGACCCTCTCGGTTTAACCATCACTTTGAGGATGATATGCAGATGACATGGATAAGGTTGTGCCCAATATTTTGAATAATTCCCTCCAGAACATACTAGTAAACACTTTATTCCTGTCAGTGACTATGGATTCTGGCATCCCATGTAGTTTGTAGATGTGATCCATGAACAATTTAGCTATTTTCTCAGCATTGAATGGATGAGATATTGCCATAAAATGTGAGTATTTGCTGAATCTGTCTACCACCACCAGAATCACCTCTTTTCCCTCAAATTTAGGTAAACCCTCAATGAAATCCATGGTTATATGGGACCATGCTTGTTTGGAAATGGGTAGAGGCTGCAACAAACCAGGGTACTTAACAGTTTCATGCTTCATTCTTTGACAGATATCACATTCTTTCACCCACTTTTCCACATCTTCTTTCATCTTAGGTCAATGAAACATGGATTTTACTCTTTGATATGTTCCATTTATACCAGAATGTCCACCCAAAGATGTATCATGCAAGTTCTAAATAATCTTATCCTTCAATGCTTGGTCAGAACCAATACAAGTCTCCCCTTCTTTCCTAAGTAAACCACCACTCCAAATATAACTGGGAAAAGCTACTATATCCACAGTTTTAGCTTGTATGATCTGAGAAAATAAATCATCATCAGCATATGATTTTCCTATCTCAGTGATCCATTCAGGAACTGCTATTGTTATATTATTTCATTCACTTTCTCCATGATCAACTCTTGACAAAGCATCAGCCACCTTGTTTTCACTCCCCTTCTTATACTGCACATCATAATCAAATCCTAGAAGCTTTGAAATCCATTTTGCTGCAGCATTGTACAAATTCTCTGGTCTAACATATGCTTCAAACTTTGCTGATCAGATTTAATGGTGAAGTGGTTTCCTTGTAAATAATGCCTCCATTTTTTGACAACCATCAATATTGCCAAAAATTCCTTTCCATATACAAACAAACCCAAATTCTTGGGTCCTAAAGCTTTGCTAAGGTAAGCAATAGGCCTTCCTTATTGCATCAGTACTGCACCAATTCCCATTCCATAAGCATCTGTCTCTAACACAAATCTTTCATTGAAATCTGGTAACCTCAATACAAGAGTAGTTGTTACTGCTATTTTGAGGTTCTCAAAAGCTTCATTTTCCAAATTGCTCCATTGAAAACTATCATTCTTCAGAAGATCAGTAAGAGGTTTACTGATCATACCATATCCTTATATGAATTTTCTGTAATAGCCTGTCAAACCCAAAAATCCTCTCAATTCTTTGATGTTTCTTGGAACTGGCCATCTCACCATGGCCTCTATCTTGTTAGGATCAGTTGAAACCCCTTCTTTTGAGATAATGTGGCCTAAATATTCCACAGAACTTGTGCCAAAGTTGCATTTACTTCTCTTGGCAAACAATTGATTACTTCTCAATAACTCCAACACAATCTGCAAATGTTTGAGATGCTCTTTCTCATCTTTACTATAGACCAGAATATCATGAAATAAACTTCCTAAGATATGGAAAGAATATCTGGTTCATAAGAGACTGAAATGTAGAAGGTGCATTACAAAGACCAAATGACATTACTAGGAATTCATAATGGCTATTATGTGCTGTGAAACCTGTTTTTGGGACATCTTCATCCTTCATCCTAATCTGGAAATATCCAGGCCTCAAATCAATTTTTGAAAAGCAACTTGCTCCATGCAATTCATCCAAAAGCTCATCAATAACTGGGATTGGGAAATTGTGCTTGATTGTTAGGGAATTCAAATATCTGTAAGCAATACACATGCGCCAAGTTCCCTCTTTCTTCTTAACCAGCAAAATAGGAGAAGCAAAAGTACTCTTACTGTTTTGAATGATACCTTTCTTAAGCATATTCTGCACTTGCTTCTCAATTTCATCCTTTTGAGTGTGAGAGTACTGTATGGTGCTTGTTTCTTGGGTACAACATTTGGTTTCAACTCAATTTGATGTTCTATACTTCTTCTTGGTGGCAGAGAAGTTGGTTCCTCGAAAACATCTTCAAATTGAGATAGCAACTTCTATATCTCTTGATCATTAACTTCCTCAAACTGATCATTCTCATGAGATATCATAGAAATTGCAAAGATTTGAGCTAAGTTAGCTTCATTGTTTTGCCTTCACAACTTTTCCACTCCATTAGCTGTAATTGTTTTCATCTCTTCATCTTTAACAGTTTTAATATGGACACTCTCATCTCCTTTGTAAACTGTGATGCTTTTATCTTTATATTTCAACTCAGCCCCCATACTTTCTAACCAATCACCTCCCAATAATAAGGCAGTTCACCCCAGATTCAACACTCTTACTAGAAAAGTGAAGTTGTGCCCTTGTATCTTCCAAGTGAAATCAGGGCAGATTACCCTACTCACTAGTTTTCCACCTCCTGAAATTTTCACCACTAGAGGAGTGGTTATCTCTTTCTTGCAAGACAATTGTTTTGCCAAACTCTCATCTACAAAGCAATCAGTTGTTCCACAATCAATCATCATTAGTACTCCTCTCTCTTCAACCATTCCATGAACTCTGAAAAGCTTGGGATGACTGTCTCCAGATATGGAATGAATGGAGGTTGACATATCCAACCTTTCTGCCAATAATCCCTCTAAACTCTCAGATTCCTCAGGTTTTTCATCATTTTCCCACTTAATTTCCTCTGAAACAATCACAAACATATGTTTTTGAGTGCATTGGTGTCCTGGAGTGCACACTTCATCACAATTATAGCATAAGTTTTTCTCCCTTCTGGCTCTCATTTCAGCAGAAGTCAGCAACCTCCTCATTGGCTTCCCTTTATCCCATGGTTTCTCTTTACTCCAATGATTTCTTTGCTTTGGATGTGAGCTATTCACCACTGGTTTGCTGACAGATTTGGGATTTTGATTCCCTTTCCCAAAGAAATCCTCCTTCATAGCATCCACAGTCATTTCTTGGTTCTTCGCATGCCAAATTACTTCTCCTAAATCTTGAGGTCTTGTTGAAAACACAATACCTCTAATGGCAGGTTTCAAAGCACAATAAAATGCAGCTGTAAAGAAATCTTCAGACATATTACTTTGAAACAGTAGCATTTGGGATTTGAGCTCTTCAAACTTACTTCCAAATTCATCCATTGTTCTTGTTTGTCTTAAACCATTAAATTCCCCCACAATAACTTTTATATCCCCCACTTCAAACCTCTTCAACACCTCATCAATAAATTTTTCCCAACTTATATGACCCTTAGATTCAAAAATCCCTTGAAACCAAACCTCAGCACTACCCATTAAATACACAGATGCAGTTTGCACTTTCTCATTTCAGGAGTATAAACTAGCTGAAAATATCTATGTGCACTTCTTATCCAAGATCTAAGGTCAGTTCCATCAAATAGTGGAAAATCAAAGTGCTTACTAGACTGGTTTGTTACCTGAGTACCAGTAGACAACTTCTCCTCATTGCTTCCTTTGTTTATTGAAGATCCCAGTTCCAATTCATTAGAGGCAGAATGTACATCACCCAATACTGATTTGCTTTTGTTGTAAACTTGCATCTGTTCCGCGATTGCACCCAGTTGTAAGAATAGCTTATCCATATTACCAGATAAATCTCTGTATCGTTCCTCGTTCTTCCTCTCAGAAGCTATGCACGAAGCCTTTTCCTCATTCAGTGCTTGCTCATGCTTCTTAAACAACTCTTGAACGTCCTTGGAATGTAACCCATCAACAATGCTTATGTCGTTCGGATCTTATGGCTCTAGATACCAAATGTAAGGTTTATAGTTATATTTCTACTGAATTAACAACACCAAAGCCCAGATAAACGATTGATTGTATTAATAAGATAATGTTTTCATACAATTAACAACATTGAATGATAAATACTGGAAATGGAAACAACAATAACGTGAAGAAATGGAAATCGATAGAGAATTCAGAAAGGAAGAAACAGAGAAGAAGAACAGAGGCAGCTAACAAATTTCTTGGGCCAAAAGATAGCCAAATCCAATCTATATAATCAGCCTTCTCCAACCCTAGCTGAGTCACCCTTCACATGCGTAATGTACCATGTTCATGCAGGTGTAATACTTGTCTCCTCCCTCTCACATGCGTTAGTTTCACATGTGTAATGCACCATGTTAATGCAGTTGTAATACTGGTCCCCTCCCTCTCACATGTGTTAGTTTGAATTTGGTCCGTTAGATGCATGGCGCCATATCGTGCGGTAGGAATTGATTCTTCATTAATCGGAACGACGACGTCTTGCTCCTCAGCTTTAAAACAAATCTTACGGTGGCAATAGAATCCCATCAAACGGTTGACATTAAAACTGGGTTTGGAGCCAAATTTAAAGTTTTCCATGACACCGCCGCCGACGAATACATCTCCACTTGAGTTGGTCCGAAACCCGGTGGTGCAAATCTTATCATTACTACCCCACAATCACCACTCCTCTCAGCGAAGCCAAATCCGATGGCAGCGAAGCCAAGTCCGTACCGAACCATATCCGCAGCTGCGACGGCTCCTTCTTCGATCCTTTTGAGCATCCGGACAAAAGGATTCAATATGCAGTACGAATGAAGGTAATGGGGCTCCCCTAACCTGATCAAGATTAAGCCGTCACAATAACCGGCAATTACATACTTGCAATTGATTTGGAGGACGAAACTGGATCTCTTCAGACTGTCCTTTTCATCCAACACGGTGCAGATTGTTTCCCCATTATCTTTTTCCTGTTCTGGACGCATGTAAACACGATACGAAGAAGAATTGTTACCATTATACATCTGACGATGTTCTGATATGAATTTGCTGGTTCTGAACAGAGCCTTCCATGTCTTGCAGACGCACGAGAACCTCAACAGACTTTTTACGGGTAGTCTTGCAAGTATTGAGATCGTGATGTCCTCAGGTATGTGATATGTTTTCCTTCTTTTGGGACAGATAACACATGGTGGCTGGTTTTTTTTTTTTTTACTTTTTTTCTCTCCGGGGAGATACTTTAAATATCGGCCAAAAAACCCTAATATACTCACTAGTAACTGAAACACTCGATTTATTTGCACATAAAGATTGAATCTCCTGCTACATTCCCGGTTTCAGTTTCATCACCTTTTTTTTTTTCTAGAATCGTAGATTACAGAGAAATGATATTTGTTGAAAAGATTCCAGGAGTTTGCAAACTCTAGACACTTACTGGATAAGCGCTTAAGCCAAAATCTAGAATCAGTGCAGGACGACGAACGTACTAATATTTACACGTGTTATGCACAAAATTACTTTTAACATTTATTTTATTCTTTATTGTGTAACAAATCAATATATATTGGTTATTCGTAAATGATATCTATTCCTATTATTTAAAAATAAAATATCAACTTTCAACTTCTATTTTGGAATTACTATTTTCTTATTGATACATGATTCATTTTTCTTTTTTATTTTTTTTGTCCTAAATTATTTATTTTTTCTTTTCATTTAAAAGAATATATGCTACAACTTTTAAAAAAATTTGTTTTCATTATAGCTTCAAATAAAGATAATTAATGTCTCTCGACATTATATGAGACCTAATGTAACCCCTCACTTTTTCTAGAACAAAGTATGATGCCAAATTTCTTGCTGTAATGATTTGTTTGTGATTTGGTATCTACTTGTGTTTAATTGTTATATATTTTAATTACTCATTTATTTCATTTTGTACCTAATTGTCCTTACTTATCTCCTTTTTTTTTTTGTTCTAAATTTATCACCAAAAAAAAAGTTCTAAATTGAAACATACATGCTTGGACTTAATTGCTATAAATTCAAACTTTAGGGGCTCATTTGCTTAACGTATAGAAGTGTGGAGTTAATTGGAATTTTGGCTATTTCTTTCTCCTTTTTCCAGCCAGTAAAATTTGATTTTAATTTACCTCCTTGTGATATTCAAAATATTTAAAATTTCACCTTATATTAATTTTATTTTAATTATACTCCTTTTTATTTTGAATAAATTTCAAATAACCTCCTCATTTGTGACCTATGAATTTTAATCTCCAAATTTAAAAGTGTAATTCATATTAAGGTGTTAAAATATTTAAAATATCCTATATTTTAATATATATATATACATATTTTTTTCTTTTTTAAAGTTGTTTTTTCTTTATTTAAAAAAAGGGTCAAGTAGACCGTGGGGAATTTAAGAAGGATGACCCCCCCCCCCTTTATTGAACCCAGTAATAATCGAGGAATACAAAGACCAAAACCTCGGGCAAGAATCGAACACTATAGTCCCATTCACGATAAAAAGAACTCCATCCTAGCTACGGTAACCAAGCTAGCAACTAAAATTCAGGTCACGACAATCAAATCAACCACCATAAACAATGAAAGATTCAGACTAGCATTCAATAGAAGCTTATTTGTTTTTTTTTTTCATCTTGATTTTCCTTGTCTTTTCCCCCCTCTTTTCTACCTAATACAAAAAATTTTTTTCTTCAAACTTTTTTCTTTTTCTCTCTCTTATTTTTAATTCATTTTATTTTTTATTATGTTTAGCTAATAGGGATGACAACATCTTCTTCTTCAATAATAATATATAAAATTATATTTATGCTCTCAATTGATGTTCAAATATGAAATTTTAACAAATTAATAAAAAAAAATTACATTTTCTTCTCTTCATTCCACTACAAAATTTTTCTAACAAAAAATGAATTTTTCTTTAAATAACAAAAATGAACAAAAGACAATTATTTAAACAAGATAAATATATGGTCAATACAAAAATATTAATACTCATTTAAACCTAAGTAATATATAAGAGGGCATTTTAGCATTAAAAATATGAAATTAGACTAAAAATTAATTAGGGAGGTGGTGTAAATTTGTTTGGTATCACGAGAGGTTAGATTAAAATAATTTTTTTTTTTAGGTTTTTCAATCAAAATATGGTAAATTAAATTTTACACCTTTGGCTTTTTCAGCACATACACGACACACTCCCCATACCTACATTCTTCAAGTTTTGGTTTTGTGAAAAAAGAAAGAGAAGAAGAAAACCCTCCAAGCGTCTCTCTCTCTCTATCATATCTCAGACACACCCAATAATCTACTTCTTTCAATTCTGAGGTGAGTTTTATGGCTAAATTCTCACATGTCACCTTTTCTATGGTTTGGGATTTGGAATGCATGAGTTTACGTATATGTGAGGGCATATTTTCATGAAAAAGGGGTTTTGAATCTATCATCGTTTGTTTGAATTTAAGCATGAAGTTTTTGAATTAAATTCGTTAGTTTGATTTGAGCATTTAAACTTTTGTGAAGCAAGAATGCATAGTTTAAGCTTTGAAAAACCTTGATGAGATTTTAATGTAGTTTCATGAGTTTTGTGCTTGATGATCATAAGGTCTTTAAATATTTTTTGATGTCTTTGATCCGTTGAGATTGTTTATATATGTTTATGTGCATAGTGGTGTCGTTCTGAAGTAATATTCTGGGCGGAAAACGGATTTTGGATGGCATGGGACCATCCCCTGCTTCATCACGTTCATATGCCCTGTTTTGCTGCACTCTGGACTCTGGAGGCTGTTGGCGGCCGCTAACGAAAACAACGCATTTTCGTGTCTGTTGCTACAGTAGTGCAGAAAATTATTTGCACAAGCGTCGCAGCCGCTAGTGCAAAATTGTCACGGCCGCGGCCACCTCTAAACTGCTCTAATTGATTTGAAATTTTACAAGCTAAAACTACTTAAAATTTAGAGTATCCTAGTTTTTATGGATTGCTAAAATCATTTTCGAGGAGGGAGATATGTCCGTTCTAAAATCGTGTCGCCAGTTTGCCAAAATTCTGCTTTCACTCAAGTTTGAACTAACGCCTATCTTAATCCGCTTAGAACTAAAATCCGAGACATACATGGTTGGAAAAATCTATTTATTTAGTTTCTTATCCAATAAATAAAACTCAATTCCGACTCCTTAAACTCAAGATATTCTCATTCTTCTACAGCTTGCGCTTTTCAAAAACTTCCAACTTCTACTCAATCTTGCCCAAAATCAATTTTCGTGTTTTTTCTCTTTGTTTCTTCAACCCCCATGCATGTCTAACTATTCCTATGTATATTTATTTGTCGTTATCTAAATTAATTAAGTAAAAATAAATCACGTTATCATGAAATGTGTATTCTAATACTATGTATGTAAATGCTCTTAGTTATGTATTTTACTTATTGTTTGTAAATGAAACTTGATCAAACTTTTTCTAATTGACCTCAGTCGTGATTGTTATGTGTTGTAATGTGATTAATTGTGCTTAAATGACCTTGTATGCCTTAATACACACACGTGTACTTCGTATATGACACAATTCTCTATCTAATGGCTATATGTGATATTAATGGTGTACATGAATTTGACCATGCCATTTCATATCTCTTATCGCATCTCATAACATTTCATGACAACGTGTAGCATTGTCGAGTGTCTTTAATTAGTTGTATTGAGTTTAGTTTCAGCCCGTGTTCATATCTTTTGTCCAGGTGTTCTTTCTAAGTTACTGTCTATAGTCTTCTTCTTCTCTTTTGTCCGGTTGCCAGGTGAGGTTATCTTCTTGCTACAGCCAATATCCTATACCCATATAACCTGCACGATTTGAAATTGTTTTCTCTGCATGATCTATTATACATATAAGTGTATTTATCTATTAAATACGTGACTGACTATTATTTTATCGGTTTAACCAAAACTGATTGCAAGTATTATGCGGGTTACATATATAATTCTTTGTGAGTTCATGACTTCAGTTGAGAGAAAATGAAAATGACTTCCCTGCATTGCATGACCCGAGCTCTTGTTATTGATCGAATCCCCAATAGCATGTTTCTATTAGGAAGGGATCCGAGGCAACTTGTACTAGGGAATCCAGGAAGACATCAGCTGACGTTAGAGCAGTCTCGAAGGGGACGAGCAGACAAAACTGGGGTCAACTTCTCTTACAAATCCTTTTGTTCCAAAGTGAGAAATAAGGGAAAGGGATAATCCGGTAAGTACCGACCGACCGACCGGAGAATTTGGGGATGAAGGAGAGATGTGAGAATTAGGTTTGGAAATCTGAAAATATTATTGCTCAACTTCAATTCGAAAACATACGGAATAAATAACATAGACTCCAAAGAAACCTAGTCTAACCCAAAGACTAATAATAATTATACTCTAATTAATGAAATAATAAACTAACTAATGAACTGAATAAAAAGTCGTCTGAATAAGACAACTCTAACGTGAAGCACAAACTGGTTGCCAAACTGGTTTCTTGGCTTTCCGAGAGCTACGCCTTGGACCTGGATCACCATCATCATCTTCAACATTCCTTGCTGTTTCCATTTCTCCACCATCAAAAATCGACATGGAGAATAAAGATAATGATATCATTTTCGTGCTTCACTTCAGGCATTTACCGAGCTTTAACATTTGCATTTCGATGAAGATTATTAACGGTCTTACTACCTTTACAATTTTGAGCAGGTGGAAGGTTAGTGGTTGGATACAGGTTAATGGAAAGAAGAAATTAAAATTGAGGGACGAGGAACTACTTCAGTAGCTCAAGGAATTAATATTAAGTTGCGAGTTTGTAACTTTCACGATATGATTTGTAGTACTGCTGCTCCTCTATGATTGTAGCAATCTGGAGGATGCCATCGCTTTGAACGAGATCAATCGCCGTGATGTTAAGGAACTCAAACTCCTTGCTGAAGTCCGGATGGCTGGGCGCCAAAGCAAATGGCCGACGGAGGACCCGAAGAGCGCGGTTGGTAATAGGGATCATAGTTTAACATTTCCCTACTCGCTGTTTCTTGGCTTGATTTGGCACTTTGGTTGTAAAAATCTTTTTCATATGTGGATTATGGACCGTTTTCGTGGACCTCGATTATTAATTAATGTATGAGGAGTTCTCGGTAATAATCAAGTGATTAGTCATTAAAATATAATCTCACATAAAACGAAATTGAAAATTCTGTATCTAATAACAAAATTGACACGGCTCAAACCACACCTTTATTATGCTATATATATTTGTACTTTTCGCTGAGTTTTAAGTCTTAATTATTGAAAGATGATAAGTTGCAAGTTATAATGAACCAAACCATTGAGAAGCGTTTTAACAAAATAATATTCTCCAATTAAATGTCACATAATTTGATTAATTTCTCATCCACTGATACATTTTTCACTAGTCCACACTTCACGTAGTCAAACAAATTACAATGTATAGGTGACTGTTGATGAGCTATGTACATTGGAGGAAGTTGGTCCCATAATTGTAAGGCAAATAATGTTAAATTGGGCTACATTATGTCAACTCCTATCAATATCTTAAAATGAGAGTATGTAAATTAAGTAGTGATATATTATTGTTATATATAAAAATCGCTAAATTAATTTAAATCTATATATGTGAACCAAAGAAAAAAAGTGCACCAAAAAAATTTATATATATGGGAAGAAGTTGCATTACCTTAATTAATTTAAAAACATACTTATGAATTAATTTTAATAATTTATTAAAGTTTATTGTGTATATTTCTTTTTATTGATAATTTTCAAATTGCTTGATTATTTTGATCTTCTTAGTTTGAGTTAGTGCCCCCCGCCCCCCGATTCTGAATTTTTTTCATATGTATATTTTAAAATATTTATATTTTCACTTCTACAATCAGATATTTTCTCTCATCTACTTTAATTTTCGTTTCTCTTAACTTAAATTCTTATTTTGTCTCTACTCTGATCTCGACGCGAGTCTTTCAATATATAATTTCTATAATTCTTTTTGATATTTTATATAATGAATTTGTTGGTTTCAAAAAGTTCTTTGGAATATATTATAGAAAGAACATCATTTACATACAAAGAAATAAATATGAAATATGTTAATTGTCAAGAAAGCATGATCAATCATCGTGATATATCGGAGACAAATATATATAGAGAGGGAGAGAGAATTAGATATTGGAAAAGAGAAAACGAAAAAAATTAGAATTAATATTTAAAAATATTATTAGCATTTCTCTATCATTTAATAATTTTGGGGTATTTGTTCAATTTTCACTATGTTTACGCCTTTACGGAGATAAATTCACCATTTGAATATTGTTCGATCGTTAATGGACGTTATTGCAAAAGTAAACTATATCATTTGAATTAAAAGTCATTTATTGTTTGCTTGTAAAATTACTTCATTTTTATTTGAAATTCTCTGAATTACTTAAGAAAGTCTTTATTAATTTTTTTATTAGAAAGCATTATATATATATATGAATTAATACTTTTTTAAAGAAGAATTTTATAGAGACCCAACTTCAACATAAACAGAAGAAGAAAACAAAGTCAACGTAAGATCTAGAAAGCCATAAATAAGGAAGAACTACTTCCCTTACGTTGTATCATCTAGACCAAAATTATTCTCATGAGAAACCTCTTGATCAAATTCTCAACGTCTATATCTTTATAAGATAATGGCAAATCAAAGCAACGACTTCTAGAAAAGGCCACAATGTTATCAAAATAATTCTTACCGCTCTTTATTTTGTCGGACAAGGGTCTATTTGAAATTATAGGACTTTTACTAATTTCTTTGAAAAATAGTCCTTGATTGCCTTTTCCATGTTTTTATTATCGAGTTTGAGCATGTAACGAGAGCTTTATGTTTAATTGTCTCCATATCATCTTTCAACATTTCCTGAATCGAGTCATATCCGTTTTGAACGGGCTAATTAATAACACATTTCTCTAAATTAATAAGTTGCTCTAACTCATCCCCCGAATACCGCCCTAATCACTGATTGCAGCTTAGCCTTGGGCCTCTCCGAAACCAACTTTGCAAAGGTCGGTGAACCCAAGCTTTGACTTTGCTCTAGTACTTTCATATTCGGCTGCAAATTCTACTTTTTTGTTCATTTCCTTCTTTCTTCTTTTCTCTGATTGATTGGAAACAATTCATTAACTATCTCATCAATAATAGAATCAATACAACTAGTTAATTTCTTTTTCATCAAGTAATTCCTCCTCAAGTTCCTGCACTCCCGTCCCTTGCTTCAAAAGTTTAGCTTCTAAAATTTTATTTTCCAAATTCCTTTCCTCAAGCTCTCGCTCCTCTTATTTTTCAAGTTCTTGAAGTTTTATCCCGCTAGCCATTTGGGAGCGTGTATATTTTTTTGAAACAAAAAAAAAAAAAGTTCTCATAGTCTTATGTTGGGCTGAAGGTTAGCTTGGCTCAACGCATCATGGGCCAATTTGGTAGATTAATTGAAGGGGGCTGACTCTCATTTGATTTGGCTGGCTGGGAATTGGAATGGCCCCTCTCCTACTTAATTTGTGCAGCCTTTGGTTTGGGCTAAGAATTGTGGCCTCTCCTCATCAACAATTTGCTAGACAATGGATGCAAAATTCCACCAAACTAGGTTGCAAGTCGTCTAGTTGAGGATCATTGGGCTGCTTATTTTTGGGGACCCAAACCAAATTAAATTAGGCCCCCTTTCATTCTCGTTCACACTTGGCCCAGCCGTATGGGGGCTTATTGTTGTGACGCCTCCCTCCTCAAGACCTTACCGTAGTAAATCAGGGTTTCAAAAAGGCTAAACAAGAGAGATCAAACCAAAAGATCGTCAACTTAAGGTTTTAGTTATACACGTTACCTTTTTCTGTCATAATCCGATCTTATCTACGAGCTCGTCTATTCACTTAATATTGTTGATTTAGAAATTTGGGTTTCTGACCTTATATCTGGGTTGAAGATTGGATTAGATGTGTAGGGCTCTAGCTAACAAAATGAATAATGTAGCATTTTCCTTGTTATATATAATTAAATATCCGTTAGAAATATATATGAACTGTTAATTATTTTGTGCAATGGAGGGGGTTTATACTAATATATTTAAAATATAGATATTAAAAATAATATAATTATCATTCACTTATTTCTGCATAACCTAAGATTTATTTAAATATAATAGCATAGATACTAACGTATATAATATGATTGTGATTTGTACCTAGCTAGCTAGCACGGGCTTATGCTAGATGTATTCCTGTCACAAATAGATATAGTTAGTGAAGTAAAGTAATTTGTATGTCGTTAATACTGTCATGCATATTTAATGTATATATACACAAACATTTAACATGTATGTACTGCGCAATACAATATAAAATGACTAGAATGAAGAATGAAAATGAAATATCCACTGAGGTATATGTAATCCGAAGAATTGTATGCATAAAATAAATGTAATATATATATAATACATTCGTAAAACAGTTACGATATATGTAAAAATATATATTATTACTCAAAATAAAAAAATAAAAAATTATATTAATATATAAATCATATTGATCATGTACTTAATTATCATTTTTTTCAATATGATTATTAAGGTTCATCTTTGTTTGCATCCCAATGTTTGGGATATTTTGCACATTAGTACCCAATCTTTGAGTTTTTACACTTTATTACCAAACTTTTAAATTTTGATGTATTTAAAAGCCAATATCAGATGTGTCATTTTCTTATTCGTCAGTGGGTACACATGTCATTTTCTTATTGATCGATGGCACTTAAGTGCAACAAAATTTAAAGGTTGGATATTAAAGTGGAAAATTTCAAATGTTAGGTATTAAAGTGCAAAATTCCTTAAAGTTGGAGTGCAAACAAAGATTAACCCTTATTATTAATATAATTCCTTACATTTTTGTTTTGAATAATATGAATGAAATTAATTTTTTTTTTCATTCCTAATTTTATTATTACATGTATCATTCATAGGAACGGTATAATAAAATTATTTAATATCATTGTTCATTCCATTCCAATGCTAATTCATTTTCTGTCTCATTCCATTCATGTATACCGATCATACCGTTATTTATTAGGGTATATCCAAGAATAAATTATTTAAAATAAAGAGATTGATAAAGAAAAAAATTAAGATATCAAATTGCAATTCGATTTCTTAACGAGGTTATTAAAGTTTCAAATCCCTCACTACAAGAAAAATAAGGTTTTGCTACACAAGTTTTCCCACGGTTTTACAGAAGTGTAGGAAGAAAAGTATTTCCCTACATTTTTTTACAAAGTGTAGTAAGGATATAATAATTAATTTATATATATTTTTTCTTTTGCAAAATAGAGTACTTCCCCAAGGTTTTTTTTACAAAGCGTAGTAAAAATATAAATAATATATATTTCTTTCTACGAAATAAAATTTGGGTGCAATATGCAGTTATTCGACCTAGTGATATTATATATAATTATAAATTTCATTAAATAATATAATTTATAATTATAGATTTATTATAAATAATTTAAAATATGCAGTAAATCACATAAATATAATCACTTGTATATTTGCAATAATAATAGTGTATGGTATATTACTGTCACTCAAGACATATTATAATGAACAAATCTTGTTTCATATTACATGTTTGTTATAATTTAAATCGTTTATTTTAATACTTATAATCTCTATGTTCGTGTTGACATGGTTTATTTTATAAAAATATTTATATTTGGTGAAATTATATTAAATATATAAATTTTAAAATCTAAGATTAAAATTTGATATTATTTTATTAATTAAATATTTTTAAAAATAACTCTATCAGATGTATAGTTTCAGCCAAATTTAAATTTTATTTGATATTATATTTTAAAAAATTAAAATATTAAAGTAATAAATACCTTTGTAAATATTATGTATTTAAAAAAATATAAGAGATAATTATAAAATAAGTTTGACTATAACCACAACTTTAAATCTCTTACCTATTTTATTTACATTGATATTCAACACGGAGTTCTAAGGCGTTCAAAACATTCTTCCTCGTAGTAAGTAAATCAAGGCGTTTGATCTGCTATCAAGGCGTTAAATCAACAAATCGACATTATATTCAAGTTAAATCGACAATTTTAGCGACGAATCGGCGTTATATTCAAGTTAGATCCATGGTGTTACCGAAACAGTTTCAAGACGTTCTTCGCATTATCCAACAAAATTTGGTGTTTGATCAAAAGACAAATTAAATTTGAAGTTGAAGAATGTCAAAACCACCACATCAAAAAGAAGCATTTAAAAATTTCTATAACTTTAAATTTTAATGAATAATAGGAAGATTAAGTCTAAAATTGAAGATTCACTTTGATATTTAAATTAATAATTTATACTATTTATTCGGTATTTACCAAATGTCAATAAACGTGAATTTTTAGCACAAACAGTTACATTAAGGATGAAATAAGATATTATCTTAAATCGAAAAACAAAACATATAACTTTAAATCTACTCAATAATACAATATAATTTGACGTGGATCAATCTCGCTCTGCAACACCCGCAGCGGTAGAGCATTACACCCCCGCACCACATGTCAATTCCACATACGAAATTGATTTCCATACATGAATTCAACACCTGGCGAATGGCAGACAATAAAAATAAACCTGGTTAGGCGGAAACGTAACCCTGAAACCAGTTATTCCAAGCCAAGACATGAAAATTTAAAAGCATAACCATCATAACCGCCATCAATATACATACACAAAACGAGATGGCACGCAGGCCCAAAGTAGATACCTCCATGTCATATATACAATAAGTTCAAGTAGTCTATACATATGCATCAATACCAAAAATGCGTGCACCAACTGCTAGACGTGGACTAAAGACACCGACTCCCGCCTAGCGTGCACCTGAAAACACTAAAAATGGTGGGGAATCAGCCTATGGAAGACTGAGTGAGGGGCATAATATATATAAGTGCAAATACATGCAAGTTATAACCTCGGGTGAAGTCTTGAAATAAAAACAATAATATAAGTTCAAGAAATATGATACTTTGCCCGAGATTACAACTATCAATTTAAACATTTTATTAGAGTTACAATCAATCGATTCGTGGCCCGGCGAGTAGGGCAAATCTCCAACCAACACCAGTAGTGAATGACACCAATTGCAATTTAATAAAACGTGATCATGCGATTCATTATAGTGCACAATTAGCAATTTCATGAAACCTTATACCCCTGGGTGATAATCGGGTTTGCAAGACTCAATTATCCAATCATGGTGTACGTCGGGAACATGACTCCCACGCACGTGATTTCTTCCTTCACCAATCTCCTAGTGAATTCAGAGGTGATCCCAGTTTGGTGAGAGTAGAATGTGAGTTACCCGT
>JBBMKE010073854.1:0-17595 GCA_037834125.1 Lippia alba | reverse complement strand
ACTGACAGGGTAATTAATTCTGCGTTAGGCTAGCTATAGTCGCCAAGTCCTCTCTGGCTCCCTCGTTTCTTCTTACTGTTTATAATGACTAAAATAAACTCCTGATAATCGTTCTCTAGTTAATCAATAACCTTAGCAGAAACTCCTTTAAAGATTCAATTGGGTAATTGCATTACACACTAAAGAAACACTAGCCCTAACCGACTAAGTAGAAACTCCTACTTCGCCTAATTACACCGTATATTCCGCAACACAAAATCAGTTGAACTTAACGGCCTAGCGATTGCTTGCTACTTCATTAATTGTCCGGCTAGACTCCACCAAACAAGTTAACTAGCTATATGTGAATTGCCTATTTTAAGATTTGAGCTCTTAAATTAATCGAAGAATAAAGCAAACACAATAACGTGAAATTAAAAATAAAACGGATAACTCAATTAATAAACCCAAAATAATTATCTCACATAATCCTAAGCATGCTTGAAAAATCCCAACTAAAAACGAACTAGAAATTCATAACGAAATTAAACGACAAACAAGAGTAAGAAAACATAGACTCCTCTTTGCTTGAATTCCTTTTCTCGCCTAAGTAGTGCTGCTGCGTTTCTCTTTTATGGTGTAGGAAGTTCTCCCCAACTGCTGTTGCTGCGTGGTTTATGTAGTGCCCCATTGAATTGATTTTCTCCCCACGTTTTTCCACGTTGTGTATTTAATTGGGGAAATAACTCTCAGATAATGGCTATGAATGTAAAACGTGTTGCTCCCACTCCTTAAGGCTTTAATTCTCTTAAATAATCCAAGCTAGGAGTTATGGGCTTTTACTAGAAATAAGCTTTGGGCTTGTGTGAACTTGGACTCAGCACTTAATGGGCCTGCACTTTAGCCATTATATTCCTAAGGCTTCTTTGCATGATTTGGGTCAAATCTTCTCCTTATTGAAGCCCAAATTCCTATTCCTTTGCAATCCATCACACATCTGTTGTTGCTAGATTTACAAAAATCTGCCATGAAGATTAAAAGAACAATAATCAGCCAATTTTTAAGATTAGACCAAGTTTTTGGGGGCATAAACAACAGTATAAGCAAAACATATTACTAAATATGCAACGTATCACCAAAGCCCTGAGCTATCAAGCTCATTAAGGTTATCAGAGTATCAATGCAGCGGCTAATTCAACTTCCAATGATTCACACTTGAATCACTTTACTTCCACAAGTCTTGTTTAAGACTTTCTTTACAGCGCAGTTCGTACCAGTGGAATACACTTAGAATCAGTCCAGGTGACCTTTAAGCATTCACAGCTTCAGCAATCAGTGGATGAGTAATGTGTCAAACATAATGAATATAGCACAAGGCTTTAGCCAAGATACTTCATCCACACCACTTCCAAATATTCAAGTGACTCAATCACAAGTCACTGATTTCAACCAATGATATTTCAGGAAACTTATATATTAGCTCAAGCAAGAGCTCAATATGTCTCAAATAAAGATAAACAAGATAATAGAAGGAGACAAAAGATTTAGAGAGGTTTGGCTTCTTGGTTGTATAAAAACACGAACTTACAGAGATTAATCCTCTACCTAAGTCATACGACGTTATTGGATCAAAGGGATACAAGATACAACAAAAGGGCCGTCTGGTACAATCAGCAAGCACGGCTGGTACAAAGCAGACCGACACCTGGATTCCCAAGCTTTCTCACTAAAGCTACTCACCAAGAGCAAATAGAAGTCTCTTATATGATGTAAACAAAATAGCTAGCACTGGAGAACTTGTAAAAAGAATCACTTAACTTGTTGTTGCTTGTGTTGTATATATAGAGCTCTTCATTATAGCTGTTGCACTTTGAAATTTGAATATCCACTTAGTGAGTTTCCCAAGATAATTTCCAACAGCTATATTTTTTAGTTGTGTTGACTTTAGGCTTCAACAGCCATTTCCCTTAGCTGGCTTTCCAACGGTCACTTTTTGAACTTGTATTTAAGTCTGCAAAACAAGATTAGGAAGATAATAATATGTGCAAATATCTTATGATGAAATCTGAAACAGAGTATTTGTTCCGGTGTGGTTCAGTTAATTCTACACGCTCCCTTACTGTGAGACCTACAAACTTAGCTTTTTGTCAATCATTCAAAAACAATGATTTCAAAGACCAACAATCTCTCCCTTTTTGATGATGATAAAAAGTGTCATGGAGGAATTGAAAGCTCCACCTGTAAATATGCTCTCCCTATTTTTAAGAACATAATTATGCTCCTCCTGTCTTTAAGGGCTCAAGAAGATGTATGAAATATTAAACATGTATGAAGTGATAAGCATAGCAGTGCAATAGTTTAATAGGTCATACATGGCAGTGTTTTATAAGTTAACAAAAAAAGGCAAAAAGAATAAATCCCTTCAGATTAGCCACCTTTGGCTCTCATCAGTTTCTTCTAGATGGTAGCAACTATCATTCATTTCTTCCACATAATTTCAATCAGCTTTTTTCTCATCTTACCATTATTTTCATCAATTTCCTTCCTGATCATCATCTTTCCGTTCATCATCAAAAGGGAAAGAAGAGCTACCACCAACTTTAATACGAGCCTTAATGGTGTTAAGCCTTGATGAGATAGATGAAAGACCAGTATTGAGATTTTTTAAGTTGAGGCACAACTCTTTGAAAAGAGTATCCGATCTTGCACGTTCTTGTGTAAGAAACTCTTGTCATTGAATCATTCTTTCAATATTGGGCCAGAACCAAGTGTGGATTTGGGAATTGAATTGAAGATCCAGACTAAGTAGATATTGAGAATCAAAAGACTGATAGTGCTCATGATTTTCTTTTCAGTTGGAAGGAAAAGGGATGAATGGATGTGATTTAAGAAGATGTGTAAGGATCATGAAATATGAAAGTCTCAGACCGTTGGACATGCAAAAATTCATATGTTGAAGAACAATATGACCAATATCAACTGGAATTTTTTTTAGGAAGGCATAGAGGAGAAAGAAACTGATAAGTTTGAGCTTTGAAAATTTTTTATCAAATGGAGAAAGACCTGATAATATTGATGAGTTTATGATATCAAAGACAACGACATGAAAGGGTGGAAGAGATTTAAGCGCAATATCCCAATCCTCATCAATGTTTTTACCTTCCCAAAATAGGTCTTTGACATTTTCCCACTTAAAATGTTCATTTTCAGGAAGGAAAAAGAGATCAAAGAATTTGATTCCACCTTCAGGACAACCAATATCTTTGTTAATAGATTCATTTGTGAGGAGGATATCATTCCCAAGAACATAAGATTTCACAAGTGAGCAAGAATCATCCATTCCAGTAAAGAAACTTGCATTTGTGTAGAAAAGAGTACACAACCATGGATAGACTGGCTCATCAATTTATAGGAACTTTAGCCATCCAATGTTTTCAAACTTTTTAGCAAGACCAGACTAATAAATTCAGGAAAAGTTATGGCTTTACCTCTATTACATTTTCTAGCAATGAGTTCATCCAAGAAAAGATGTTGAGCATTTGTGGAATTGAACAAGGTGGAAAAATCAAGCGTTTGAATATTAAGCACAGTGGTATCATGATCTTCAACATCAGGAGAGGTGACTCTTTTCCTCAAGAAGGATGATAAGCAAGGCTTGAAATCCATTTCTCCGAAATGAACGTGAAAATGGGTTGTGATGTGTCTTGAATAGGATGATTTTGGAGACTTAATGTGAATGAAGGTTTTGAGAGTGGACTTGAGTCTTGAAATAAATTGCACACAAACCAAGAATACTTTCTTAGAGGAGAGATGAATATTAGATAAGTGTAAGGCCAGCAACTTAAAAGTGGAAAGATGAGTGAGCCTATGAGTGAAAAAGTCAACCATATTATGAGTTGAAGTGAGTTGTACCGTGACTGTTTCCAGCTATGTTCCAATAGCAAAATCATTTTATAATATCAGCACTCATGAGACTTTCATGAAAGTTGGCATTATCCAATGCATGATTGATTCTAGCAGTGTTCCAGTGGTATAGAGAGATCAATCCAAACTTTGTAGAGTTCATGAGATTTTAAGTGCATCTAGTGCTTTCCATGGTTGAATTTTCTCAACCCCTCATTATGTGTGCAACTTATGCAGTATTTCTACCTTCATTTTAGTCCAGAGCTCATATAAACATGATCAAAAAGAGTAGTTGACTTTCATATCATTGTTTAAGTGTCCTTTCAAGATTCCCAGCTGTGGAGCCTGTTGGATTCCACCCTCAAGTGGCAAATTATGAGAGGCTCAAGAATCATATAGAGGAGTTTTAATGTTTGATGAAAACCAAGTAATTTCAACGCTCATTTCAAAGAAAGTACAATTTTTAGTTTAGTAAAAAGCACAATGGGGTTTCTTATGACACATTTATACAACTTTGAAGATTTACACAGAATGTCCATAAATTTGTCATTTATGCCTCCCGAAGAAGATAGATCTCTTAAGTCAAATTCTCAAGAGGTTTTTAAACACAAACTTGTTTTGACTTACATTAATCAGTAATTTTAAAAAGTGATTTTGAGCTTGCAACAAAATACTTTCATTGAAGAATTTTAAAGCTAGTAATCACAAATTAAGCAACACTATAGGAATAAAACAATATTAAGAGATTATCAACACGATCCTGGAAAGAGTGATGATGTATGCAGACTAAACCTTAATTTCTTGAGGCACAACCATTTCTTCTTAACAAATTGTTTCGCACTTTTGTTAAAGCAATTTTTTAATCAAGATGAGTAAACATAACAAGACTAAGGCATAAAGGATAGGTTTTGAAAATCAAGAAATTATTTATTTCACACAAGAGACCAACACTTGTAGTGACTTGAAAACTAAATATCAAATACCAATGATCTCATATAAACAACAAACCTTACAAGGAGTCTTTGCAAATGCTTTCACTGATAATCTCTCATTTTCTGATTATCAGTAGCAGACTTACTATTTGTTTCAGAGGCTTGTATGTTTAGAAACCCATTTGGTGTTGCTTTGGTACCTTTGGTTCCGCTTTATTTTATCTGCAAAATGAGAGTTTGTTCCAAGTACCCTTTGCAATTTGGGTCCTACAGGATTAGTTCGATAAGGGGAAACTTTTTGATTCCAAGTCTGTTTTATTTTGGTTTCCCTTTGAGACGTACAATAACTGACGAAGTGCCCTTTCTATTACAAATGAAACAATGTATCGACGATTTTGAACTTTTGAAGCTCCGAAGTGGACTTTGTTTCTTGTGCAGCACAAGTAGGAGTTTTCAAGCATGAGATCATCAACTTTTGTTTTTAAAATATTTTTTCGAATCTTAAAGTATCAAACAGTTGATCATATTTTTTTTGAAGATCATGCTTTTCTTTAAGAAGCCAAAAGATTTTTCCTTGAAGAACCTTATTTCGAGCTGTAAGACTTTTAATATTTTCCCTACAAAGAGCTATAAAATCAACAGAGCTTTCTTCATTGTCAGAGTTAGGAATATAGGATACGGAAGAATCTATTTCAGAGTTTACCGCACTGTCAGCCATGAATCCAAGACAATCTTCTTTGTTTTCAATGGCTTCGGAATCAGAGTCGCCCCACGTTACCTTGAAAGAGGTGTATTTTTTTTCTCTCTTCGGGTTCTCCTTCAGCTTTGGACACTCTGGACATATGTCCCGGCTCCCAACAGTTGTGAAAAATAATGTTATTGTTGCTGGAAGAACTGGGACTAAGTTTCTTACCAGAGTTGTTCTGCCAGAACCTGTTCTTGACAGCAGCAAGATGCTTCAATCTTCTTGTGATGAGCGCAACTTCTTCATCAATTTTGCTTTCAAGTTCTTCTTCGTCTTCATAGGTGTCATCTACGTTGGTGCTGAAGGTAATGTTCTTCTTGGCTTAATTGTTTTCCTCTTTGGGTATCAATGCGAGCTCATGAGAGGTAAGAGATCCAATGAGTTGAGCAATTGTCATCCTTGTGAGTTCTTTTGCCTCATGAATGGTTGTGACTTTGGGAGTCCACTCCTTGGGGAGAGATCTGAGAATTTTCCGCACTTGATCTTCCTCCGGTATAACTTTTCCAAGGGCATACATCTTGTTGACAATTTTCATGAAATTGGTATACATCTCACTGATGGTCTCTCCTTCCTTCATCCGGAACATGTCGTACTGGTGGTTTATGTATAACCTGCAACATTTCCCACATATTTTTTGCAATGTCACAAATGCTAACACATTTATACTCACTTTTACATAGTGAGCAAGACAAGATGTTTTTGGCTTTAACATTCATGGAGATCATCTTTTTATCTTAAGTGGTGAACTCATGCCTTTGTGTGGGTACATTTGTACCGCCTTCATCTTTCATAGGAATTTTTGCTCCACAAGTAACAATTTTCCATAGATCATAATCTATGGAGATGAAGTACTCCTCAATTCTGTTTTTCCAGTTGGCATAGTTCGAGCCATCAAGTAGCAGAGGTCGAGTGTGTGACACCCCCTCAGCATATGTCTCATTTTGAGACTCCATTGGGACCGTTCACTCTTGGTTGTTAGACCAGTCGGAACAAAGAGTACCAGCTCTGGTACCACTTGTTAGAAATCAAGAGGGGGAGGGGGGGAGTAAATTGATATGTAAGCCTTTTTCAACAATTATTGCACAATGTGTGCCTTAATCAATTTGCCAAAACCCAGAGTTATCAAGCTCATTCAAATTATCAGAGTAGCACAACAGTGGCTAAAACTCAACTTTCAGTGATTCTCACTTGAATCACTCTTCTTCCACAAGTCTTATTTAAGACTGTATCACAACGCAGTTAGTACCAGTGGAATATACCTTGAACCAGTCAGATTTGACTTCAGTTATTAATGGGTTCAAGATTTAGTGGATGATCATTCAAAGGCTCAACAAGTGAGCAATAGCTTGTTGATGTGTATCACAATGTATCAAATGTTTGTTCAAGATACTCACATCACAAGGCTTCTAGCCAAGATATTTCATCCACACAACTTTCATGTAATCAAATGACTCAATCACAAGTCACTGATATTAATCAGAGATAGTTCATATTAAGCTTAGGAAGCTCAGATAACAGCTCAAGCAAGAGCTCAATATGTCTCAAATAAAGATAAGCAAATGAATAGAAGGAGACAATGGATTTAGAGAGGTTTGGCCTCTTGGTTGTGTAAAAATACGAACATACAGAGATTAATCCTCTACCTAAGTCATACGACTTAGGTGTTTTGAAGGTAATACTTTATTGGATCAAAGGTATACAAGATACAACAAAAGGGTCGTCTGGTAATATCAGCAACCACGGCTGGTACAAAGCAGACCGGCACCTGGATTCCCAAGCTTCCTCACTAAAGCTACCCACCAAGAGCAAATATAAGTCTCTTATATGATGTAAACAAATTATCTAGCACTAGAGAGCTTGTAAAAAGAATCAAATGAATTGTTGTCTCTTGAGTTGAATTTATAGAGCCACCATATGGTCGTTGCTTTTTCACACTTTGAATTCCCACTTGGTGAAGTTCCCAAGGCCACTTTCCAACAGCTATATTATTTGAGATTTGTTGACTTCAAGCTTCAATAGCCATTTCCCTTAGTTGGCTTTCCAACGGTCACTTTTTGAACTTGTGCTTAAGTCTGCAAAACAAGATTAGGGAGATAATAATATGTACATAATATCTTATGATGAAATCTAAAACAGAGTATTTGTTCTGATGTGGTTCAGTTGATTCCACATGCTCCCTTATTGTGAGACCTGCAAACTTCGCTTTTTTGTTAATCATTCAAAAATAATGATTTCAAAGACTAACAATCTCCCCCTTTTTGATGATGACAAAAAAAGTATCATGGAGGAATTGAAAGCTCCCCATATAAATATGCTCCCCCTACTTTTAAGAACATTGTCATGCTCCTCATGTCTTTAAGAGCTCAAGAAAATGTATGAAATATTAAACATGTATGAAGTGATGAGTATAACAGTGCAATAGTTTAATAGGTCATACAGGGCAGTGTTTTATGAGATAAGCAAAAAAGGGCAAAAAGGAATAAATCCCTTCAGATCAGCCACCTTTGGCTCTTATCAGTTTCTTCCAGATGGTAGCAACCATCATTCATTTCTTCCACATCTCTCCCTTCTCCAATTTCAATCAGCTTATTCATCATCTTACCATTATTTCCATCAATCCCTTATCAGATTTCCTCAATTTCCTTCCTGATCATCATCTCCCCCTTCATCATCAAAAGGGAAAGAAGAGATACCCCCTTCAATACGAGCCTTGATGGAGTTGAGCCTTAATGGATGAAAGACCAGTATTGAGATTTTTTTTAAGTTGAGGCACAGCTCTTTGAAGAGAGTATCCGACCTTGCACGTTCTTGTGCAAGAACCTCTTGTCATTGAATCATTCTTTCAATACTGGGCTGGAACCAAGTTTGGCTTTCAGAATTGTATTGAGGATCCATACTAAGTAGATATTGAGAATCAAAAGACTGATAGTGCTCATGATTTTCTTTCCAGTTGGAAGAAAAAGGGATAAATGGATGGGATTTAAGAAGACGTGCAAGGATCATGAAATATGGAAGTCTTAGACCATTTGAAATGCAAAAATTCATATGTTGAAGAACAATATGACCAAGATCAAGTGGAGTATTTTTAAGGAAGGCATAGAGGAGAAAGGAACTGACAAGTTTGAGCCTTGAAAAATGTTTATCAAAAGGAGAAAGACCTAATAATATTGATGAGTTTATGATTTAAAGACAACGGCGTGAAAGGGTGGAAGATATTTAAGTGCTATGTCCCAATCCTTATCAATGTTTTCACCTTCCCACAGTAGGTCTTTGACATTTTCCCACTTAAAATGTTCATTTTCAGGAAAGGAAAAGAGATTAAAGAACTTGACTCCACCTTCAGGACTGCCAATATACTTGTTAATAGATGCACTTATGAGGAAGATATCATTCCCAAGAACATAAGATTTCACAAGTGAGCAGGAATCATTCATTCTAGTAAAGAAACTTGCATTCGTTTAGAAAAGAGTACACAACCATGGATAGACTGGCTCATCGATTTGTAGGAACTTTAGCCATCCAATATTTTCAAACTTTTCAGCAAGACCAAACTCATAAAATTCAAGAAAAGTTATGGATTTACCTCTATTATATTTTCTGGCAATAAGTTCATCTAAAAAGAGATGTTGAGCGTTTGTAGAATTGAACAAGCTGGAGAAGTTAAGCGTTTGAATATTAAGCTCAGAGGTATCATGATCTTCAACATCAGGAGTGGTGACTCTTTTTCTCAAGGAGGAAGATGAACAAGGTTTGAAATCCATTTCTCTAAAATGAGGGTGAAAGTGGAGTAAGAATGAGTGTTTAATTGGATGACTTTTGAAACTTATTGTGGGTGAAGGTTAAGAGTGCGGATTTGAATTTGGAAATAAATTGCACACTACACCAAGAAATCTCCCTTAGAGGAGAGTTAGATATGAGACAAGTGTAAGACCAACAACTTGGAGTAGGAGGATGATTAAGCCTTTGACTGGAAAAGTTAATGATATTGTGAGTTGAAGTGAATCGCACAGTGACTGACTCCAGCTATGTTTAAATAGCAAAATCACTTCACAATGTCAGCACTCATGAGACTTTTATGAAACTTGGCATTATACCAATACATCATTGATTGTAGCAGTGTTCCAGTGGTATAGATAGATCAATCCATAATTTGCAAAGTTCATGAAACTTTCAGCACATCTAGTGCTTTCCAAAGTTGAATTTTTCAACCTCTCAACATGTGTGCACCTCATGAAACATTTCTACCTTCAATGAAGTCTAGAGCTCATATAAACATGATCAAAGAGAATAGTTGACTTACATATAATTGTTTAAGTGTCCTTTTAAAATTGTCAGCTGTAAAGCCCATTTTGGATTCCACTCTTAAATGGCAAATCATGAGAGGCTCAAGAATCAAATAGAGGAATTTTAATGTTTGATGAAAACCAAGTAATTTCAACATTCATTTCAAATGAAATACAGATCTTGGCTTGATAAAGACTCAAAGGAATTTCTTAACAGGTGAAAGGGGGACCTTTTGACACATTTAAACAACTTTGAGGATTTGCGCTGAATGACCAGAGATTTTGACACTTAAGTTCTCAGCTTTCATGAAAACAGGTCTCTTAAGTCGACTTCTCATAAAGGTTTTTAAACACAACATTGTTTTGACTTAAAACAATAAGTGACTTTAAGTTTGCAACAGATACATTCATTGAAGAATTTTAAAGCAGTAAACACATATTTGCAGAAACACAAAGTAAATTTGACACCAGGAAACCAACAATATTCAGGGATTTTTAATACGAATTCTGGAATGAGTGATGATGCATACAGACTAGACTTTAATCTCGTAAGACACACTCGTTTGTTAATTTCACCATATGATTTTGCACACTTTTTAAGCAATTATCAAACAAGATGAGTGAGCAAGAGTATATCATGACCAAGGCATACAAGATATGTTTTGAAATTCAAAAAATCATTCTTTTTCACATAAAAGACCAACACTAGTAGTGATTTTAAGACTAAGTATCAAATGCCAGTGACCTCATATAAACAACAAACCTTACAAGGAGCCTTTGCAAATGCTTTCACTTATAATCTCTCCTTTGTTGATTATCAGTAGCAGACTTACTATTTATTTCAGAGGTTTGTAAGTTTAGGAACCTATTTGGTGTTGCTTCGGTACCTTTGGTTCCGCTTTGCTTTACCTACAAAATAAGATTCTGTTCCAAGTACCCTTTGCACTTTGGGTCCTACAGGATTAGTTCGATAAGGGAAAACTTTTTGATTCCAAGTCAATTTTGTTTTAGTTTCCCTTTGAGACGCACAATCACTGGCGAAGTGCCCTATTCTATTACAAGTGAAACAATGTATTCATGAATTTTGAACTCTTGAAGCTCCGAAGTTGACTTTGTTTCTTTTGCAGCTCAAGGAGGAGTTTTCAAGCATGAGATCATCAACTTTAGTTTTTAAAACATTTTTCTCGATTCTTAAAGTATCAAACAGTTGATCATAATGTTTTTTAAGATCATTATTTTCTTTAAGAAGCCAAAAGATTTTTCCTTCAAGAACTTTATTTCGAGCAGTAAGACTTTTAATGTTTTCCCCACAAAGAGCTAAAAAATCAACAGAGCTTTCTTCATTGTCAGAGTCAGGAATATTGGATACGGAAGAATTTGTTTCAGAGTTTACCTCACTGTCAGCCATGAATCCAACACAATCTTCTTCGTTTTCAATGGCTTCGGAATCAGAGTCGCTCTATGTTACCTTGAAAGTGGTGTGCTTCTTTTCTCTCTTAGAGTTCTCCTTCAACTTTGGACACTCCGGTCTGATGTGTCCCGGCTTCCAATAATTGTGACAGATAATGTTATTGTTGTTAGAAGAACTGGGACTGGATTTCTTACCAGAGTTGTTCCACTGGAACCTGTTTTTGATAGCAGCAAGATGCTTCAATCTTTTTGTGATGAGCGCAACTTCTTCATCAATTTTTCTTTCAAGTTCTTCTTCATATTCACATGTATCATCTACGTTGGTGCTGAAGGCAATGTTCTTCTTGGCTTCATTGCTTTCCTCTTTGGGTATCAATGCAAGCTCATGAGAGGTAAGAGATCCAATGAGTTGAGCAATTGTCATCCTTGTGAGATCCTTTGCCTCATGAATGGTTGTGACTTTGGGAGTCCACTCCTTGGGGAGAGATCTGAGAATTTTCCTCACTTGATCTTCCTTCGGTACAGCTTTCCCAAGGGCATACATCTTGTTGACAATTTTCATGGAATTGGTATACATCTCACTGATGATCTCTCCTTCCTTCATCTGGAACATTTCGTACTGGTGGTTCAGTAGGGCAAGTTTCTCTTGACGAACTTGAGATGATCCTTCATGTGCAACCTGCAACATTTCCCACATATCCTTTGCAGTGTCACAAATGCTAACACGGTTATACTCACTTTTGCATAGTGAGCAAGACAAGATGTGTTTAGCTTTAGCATTCATTGAGATAATCTTTTTATCTTCAGTGGTGGATTCATGCCTTTGTTTGGGTACATTTGTACTGTCTTCATCTTTCATAGGAATTTTTTCTCCACAAGTAACAATTTCTCATAGATCATAATCTATGGAGATGAAGTACTCCTCAATTCCATTTTTCCAAGTGGCATAATTCGAACCATCAAGCAGCGGAGGTCGAGTGTGTGACACCTCCTCAGCATATGTCTCATTTTGAGACTCCATTGGGACCGTTCACTCTTGGTTGTTAGACCAGTCGGAACAAAGAGTACCAGCTCTGATACCACTTGTTAGAAATTAGGGGGTTAATTGATATATAAGTCTTTCAACAATTATTGCACAATGTGTGCCTTGATCAATTTGCCAAAACCCAGAGCTATCAAACTCATTCAAATTATCAGAGTAGCACAGCAATGGCTAAGTCAACTTTCAGTGATTCTTACTTGAATCACTCTTCTTCCACAAGTCTTGTTTAAGACTATTTCACAATGCAGTTCGTACCAGTGGAATATACCTTGAACCAATCAGATCTGACTTCAGTTATTCACGGGTTCAAGATTTAGTGGATGAACATTCAAAGGCTCAACAAGTGAGCAATAGCCTACTGATGTGTGTCACAATGTACCAAATGTTTGTTCAAGATAATCACCACGCCACAAGTCTTCTAGCCAAGATATTTCATCCACACAACTTTCATGTAATCTAATGACTCAATCACAATTTACTGATATCAATCAAAGATAATTCAGATTCAGCTTAGGAAGCTCAGATAATAGCTCAAGCAGGAGCTCAATATATCTCAAATAAAGATAAGTGAAGAGAAAGAAAAAATAGATTTAGAGATGTTTGGCCTCTTGGTTGTGTAAAACACGAACCTACATAGATTAATCCTCTACCTAAGTCATACGACTTATGAGTTTTGAAGGCAACACTTTATTGGATCAAAGGGATACAAGATACAACAAAGGGCCATTGGGTACAATCAGCAACCACGACTGGTACAAAGCAGGCCGGCGCCTGGATTCCCAAGCTTCCTCACGAAAGCTACCCACCAAGTGCAAATAGAAGTCTCTTATATGATGTAAACAAAATAGCTAGCACTAGAGAACTTGTAAAAAGAATCAAATGAATTGTTGTCTCTTGAGTTAAATTTATAAAGCCACAATATAGCCGTTGCTTTTCTACACTTTGAATTCCCACTTGGTGAAGTTCCCAAGGTCACTTTCCAACAACTATATTATTTGAGATTTGTTGACTTCAAGCTTCAACAACCATTTCCCTTAGCTGGCTTTCTAACGGTCACTTTTTGAACTTGTGTTTAAGTCTGCAAAACAAGATTAGGGAGATAATAATATGTGCATAATATTTTATGATGAAATTTGAAACAGAGTATTTGTTCCGTTGTGGTTCACTTGATTCCACATGCTCCCTTATTGTGAGACCTGCAAATTTAGCTTTTTGTCAATCATTTAAAAATAATGATTTCAAAGACTAACATTAATCCTTTGTCAGGGTGGGTTAAATTCAACTCAGATGGGAGTTATTACAATCATACAAAGAGAGCCGCATTTGGTGGCCTCGTTCGAGATAATATGGGACGATGGGAGTTTGGCTATGCAATGAGGTTGGGTGATGTTTCTATCACGGTAGCAGAACTGCAGTTGGAAAGAGACAATATGGGAAGAGAGCTGCAGCTGGTGCCCTCGTTCGAGATAATATGGGACAATGGGAGTTTGGCTATGCAATGAGGTTGGGTGATGTTTCCATCACGGTAGCGGAACTGTTGGGATTACTCGAGGGTTTAATGTGATATCTCCACTTTCCACACGTACAGGTTTGTACCACGTGTGGGTTTATTTATTTATTTATTTCACATTTATTCTCTTACTTAATTTATGAATTATATTCTTGAATTCTCCCTTATTTGAATTATTTTAACAATTTGACCTTATGTATGACTTGAACGTTTCTTAATCGCGTAATATACATTTTGTGAATTTAAATTCCCGAGCATACCCAACGTGAAATATATGATTCTTGGACCTTTTTGAGTGATTTAATTTATGTTTAGGGTGATTTCGTAATTAGTTTTAACTCAATTTGCCTCTTTTTGAATGTTTTGGGAAATTATGACCTTTTTTAGTCCTTAGGCCGTATCTTGAGTTAGGGAACTCGGAATTGAGTTCCAACACCTTCGTTGAATTTGATTCGATGAATTGGATTCAATGTGCCTAACCACATATTTTTCTGACTTCGTTTTGACCCTTATATCGACCCGTATACACAATACATACATTTTACATTTGTGGGACCCATAGCTATACTTTTGTTGACTTATTCTCTCCCATATACACAAAATGGCTGCATCTCTCTCCCCTTTTTCACTTCCAAAATGCAGCAAAGCAAGATGGAAGAGAAGAACCCCCCAAGCTCCATTTTTCCCTCCATTGTTGATCAAGCCCTAAGCTCAAGATCCATCTTTGCTCTCATTTCTCTTCAAGAGGTAAGTTCATGGGTGATTTTCTCCTGCTCTTGTGCTTCTTTCTATGGTTTTATTTATGTGTATTGAGATTGGTATGAATAGTTAGGTTTTGGAGGCTTTGTTGTCCAAATGTGATTCCATGACTTTGGATGGCTTTTATTGCTTATATGGGAGTCTTGGGTGTGAATTCTTGAAGTATTTATGGTTTTAGTTGCTTGGTAGTTGGTTGGGGACTTCATGACATTAATGGCTCATGTGGGTTTGTGTTAGAATGCTTGAGAACTTGAGTTTTGGCTTCATTTGCATGAGTTATGTGCTTAGGTGATGTCTTGATGCATGAGTGTTGAGTTTTGATCGCTTGAACCCCCTTAACCCTTGATCCCCTTCTTCCCCTTCTTATTATATGAATTCTATAATGTGTTGGGAATTGGATATATGTGTTTTGGTGCTAAGCGAATGGTTTTTGAATTCATTTGTGCATGTTTGATGGAGTTATTTCCGGTTGAGCCTTATTGAACGTTTATGCATGCCTTGTTGGGAATTTGAGCATGAAACTTAATTTTCTTGGTGATATTTGATGTCTTAGAGATATATGCATGAGTTTACATTGTTATGCATGAATTTAGGTTGGTTTGGAGTGTTTGAGCTTGCCTGGAAAGAGTTTTGGCCTTAGGTAGCATGAAAAATGGATTTTTGGACGCAGGGGAGTTCCAACGACTGTGGGAAATTAACATAGGGATTCCCACGGATGTTGAAATGGTGGGGAATACTAGAAAGCTACTGCATCATTACAACGACTGTTGGAATTAAGGCTTTGAAAACCAACGGCCGTTGGAACCCTCCAGTGTCACCTGTGGCTTTATTTTGTCGTTTTCTCATTTCTCGTGGCTTGTATGCTTCTCTCCCACCCCTGATATGACTCCTAAGCATTCCTAATATGTTGTAATATGTGTTACCTTGCCTGTGTTAGAGTTTGGTTTGATTTAGAGTTCATTTGTTTGAGATTTTGTTCATTATGCTCTAATTGGTATGTTTATACACTTCATATGCATTCATTTCATTCATGAGCATGAGCATTTATTTGGTACATATTGAGTCTAAGTTTACCCCGTGTTGTTTCTTTTGTTTCGAGGTTGGTCCCGAGAGTGACGGGTCTAACCCATAGGCGCCCGGATTATATCCTTTTTGTCTCCACTACGCACGATACAAGATGAGGTTTTGTTCTTTTAGTTAATTGACCTAAAATCCTATGTGATTTGAAGCCCTCATGCGAGTTGCTTATATTATACGTTAGATAAATGTTGGATTTGTACTTTTGGGCTTGACCCGCTTATCATGGGTAATGGAAAACGTCTTTATACGTATATATGAGCTATTTTCACTTTATTCTTTGAAAATGGGAGTTAGGTGTGTGTGTGTGTGTTTGCGAGAAGTGAGCTTTGAAAGAAAGACTTTGTGGTTTATGTTTTGCTTGGGCCACGGAAGATGGTATGGTATCTTGGGACGGTCGAGGGGTCGCCGAGCTCTCCCATCAATATTTTCCATTTGAGAGGTTTGCTTAACCCTAGGAGATTGGGGAAGGGCTTCCTCTTGAGCCGGTGGTAACCCCGTCGAAGGTTTCGGGGAAGTGATTAAATCCTAATTCGTGTATTTGCCGATAGTTTGGGCCGTCAACCCTTCTATCACCTAGAGTTTGGTGGATTTGTTTGTGTATTTGGTTTCTTTGTTTGCATTTTGAAGAGTTGGAGTTTGGACTCATACTCGCCGAGTCGTGGGTGTGTGTTTAGATCTATGGAACGAGGATGGACTCATAATTACCTAAAATTTGGTGATTTGGCCTTTGGCCCTTCTCTTACCTTCAAATTATATATTTACTATCACGAGAAAACGTTTTGGCTTGCAAAAACCATTCTCGGGCCATGGATTGTTTAATTTTGTTAAATGTTTTGCTCTATACGTATATTGGGTGTGTCTGTTAGCCCCTCACTAGTCTTTAGGACTAACCCTCATTCGTGTTTTCTTTTCTTTTCCTTCTTTTGAGTTTTCAGGTACACTCGGAGTCGAGCTAGGCGGCAAGTCTGCCGTTGTGTCTCACTTGTAGTTTGGCTCGAGTCTCATGCATCGTAATGGTTATATTTTGTACTTATGAACTTTTGTTTGTCGAAGTATTAACACTTGTTATTATTTTTGGCCTCGGCTTGGCAAATATATATTGATGTAAATATATCATGCTTATTGGAGACTTGATTCGAATATTTGATCTTGGGATATGCATATTAGTTTAAATTTATCGCTTCTGCACTTTAATGTTTTAATTCGCACTCTGATTGAGGGTCTAAATCGCCTAGCTTAGGTGTGAGTTTTGTTTGTCACCCATTCTATATTGTTTGATACATGTGCTGATCTCCAATTTCGTCACACGTATTGGACGCTAATGCGGGGGATGTGGTGCCTCACATGTGGGGTGCTACATTTAAAGTTGGCGTGGGAATGACGATACCCTCGGATTGAAGTCGAGATTGACTCGGAAGTGGTTGTTAAGCTAATAACAAATGATGATATCGAGGAACACCCCTTAAAGAACTTTATTTTAGATTGTCGTACTTCGCTAAGGAAGCCGTGGGAGGCGAAGTTATAACATATTTCTAGAACCCGCAACAAAAATGTTGGCTTGCTTGCCCACCTGGGGCACGAGATTGAAGATTAATGTGTGATTTGGGATATCCCTCCTGATGGGGTTGGGTAGATTATCTTGGTCTTTGACCCTTTGTGGGTGTAGGTTCGTTTTAGACAAAAAATAAAAAAATAAAATATATATATATATGTCAGAAATTATAACTAAAAAATGATTTAATAAATAAATTTAAATTAAATTAAAATTTTAATACTAATTTTGAAGTTATCATAAAAATATATGGATGAATATGAATTTTTTTTAAAATAGATGATCCTTGTCATTGGATCTCATTTATCAGAGCTATTTCCAAATATCATTTTCCAAAAATTAAAAAGATGGTTAACTGTGTTTCTCCGAAATTGCTGCCAAAAGAGGCCCATCGACTTAT
>JBBMKE010073750.1:0-29673 GCA_037834125.1 Lippia alba | reverse complement strand
ATCAACTCATCCGGTAAAGGCAAAGGATGTTCGCTCCCATCTAAGAGAACATCCGCTGTCACGACGGTCTCATCCTTCTGCGGGATTGTGCGATCCTCATCGTCAACTAAAGGATCGAGGAAGGTGGCACATAAGGCTTCTCGATTGAAGGCGAAATTAAAACCTCACATTGGACCGAGCCCGTTCGATGCACTTTGGCTAGCATCCCAAAATAGTCGACACAGTTGAGTGGGTCGAAACGAAGCATGAATTTGGTCACAAAATCTTGCCAAGACTCAAGTAGGTGGCTGCGTTGTCGCTAACAAAAACCAACTAAGGGCGTCACCTTCCAACATCAACCCCACTGTGGCTAAACGAGACTCTTCGGGAATACTATAAAATACAAAATACTCTGGAGCCTGACACAACCACCCGAGCGGACCCGAACCATCACTCTTGGGCATGTCCAAACGCAATTTCGAGGCTGCGGTGAAACCGACCTGAGGGGAAACGTCCTCGGGCCGATAAGTAACCGCCGTTGAAGTAGGGTTTGGCGTGCGATCGTGTGAGGCACCAGGTTGCCCAAATCCCGTTGAATCTTTTGAACGGCCTGATTCAAAGTTTGCATCGCCGAGACTTGAGTTTCCATCTGCTTTCGAAAATCCTTAAATTTCGAAATGGTTTATTCCTTGAATTCATTGAAGGTAGCGACACTGAGATAATCAGCCATCATGGCTCTCAATGAAAGCACCAATGATATGGATTTCGATATTGAGACGTTAGAGCGGTCTCGAGCTCGTAGATAATCCGACAAAGAACCCACCGACGGGAGGAATTGGGGTTGAAGAGAGAGGCGAGAGAGAATTAGGGTTGAAAGGAAATTTTATTTCTCAATAATGCAAAATAACACCGTTCCGAAAACATTAAATACTATACCCATATCGCAGGGTTACCAAAGCAATTAAAATACTCCAAACCACTAAAGGAAAACTAAGTTACGCAATAAAATAACAAGACTAATAAATCCTATTTTGATATGGATTTGGCCACCACAAAATCTCTTTGCCATGCAGGCTTCTTGGGACGCCTTGCACTCCGCCTCACCTCAACTGCATCAGACTTTGCCCCATCAACTGTCTGATCTTCCCAAGGGGCTTAACTGATCCATCTTCCATTCCCACTTCAGCCGTTGCCTCAACAGACTTCTTATCAACTGACCTGTCCCGATGCTTTCTCGAAAGCTTCCACCATTTCCAATACAGACGTTTCCTTTCCAGTTCCAAGATTGTAGACCTCACATCCTGCAGTTGGATTCAAAACTAAGATCCTTTTGGAATGTAATTTATATAATGTTGACAATAAAATTGTATAGAAATATCGAACTAAGAGCTCATACCTACAGAAGGAGCAGAGAGCTTGTTCAAAGCAGTCATATCGCCATCGACTAAATCCAAGATATTGATATAATCACGTACCTGAAAAAATTAGACCCTAGTTTGAAAAACAACTTAATACCGAACATAAAACCACCCCTTTCTGAAGATAATGCGGGGGGTCAGTGTAATGAACCCGAAACATAACTAGAATTGACCTTTGTCCGTCTACAAGGATTCAAAGCTCTAATGGGGGATTCCTCGGTCCATCGTACAACTTCCAGCCAATCATAAACAGTTGATGATGATGAAAATACAAGCTGAAAACATAACCAGTTAAGATGGAGAATTAAATCGACCCTATACGTGCATAAGTGCGTGCATACTGCATTTAAATACATTCTTACATCCGTAGGAGACCATGATTTTGATTAGAACAATTGTAGTGATAAGGTTATTGTCACAATACATCAGGGGTTCCTCCACACTTTCTCCAATTGCTTCTAATCCAGCAAAATGAATAACAGCATCAAACCTAGCAAGAAATTAAGACCAGACATAAATCCCTTACTCTTTGAAGTTAAAAATGCTAACTTTTATGACTGCATAGATCCTTACTTCCCAGTCCTAAAAAGCTTCTCGAGCATGCCTTATTCCGAAGATCCATCTACAATAACATAAATGGCTGTCATAATTTATCCTCGTGGAAATATATCTACGAAAAAAAAAAGACATGTGCAATGTCAAATTAAATGGTTAAACAATGTTAATCTAGTATTGCAGTAGCACACATTACAAGTCAAATCAATGTTAATCAAGTGACGAGTATGTTACATTTGCATAACAAATGAGTGTATACTTTTCAGGAATAATAATAATCACATGATAAGTGCAATATTACTAATCCCAGGCATATTTTATTGCAAAACATGCCACTAAAGGAAGACAAAATCAAATCTTGCTTTCAGAAGAAAAGATAAAATCAACAGTATATCTTCCCCCTTTACTTTCTCACCAATAAATGTGCAGATTGGGAATGTGAGCTATGTTGTGCCAGTCTTCCCCCTTTCCTTTCTCACATCGCTTTCTCAGTTCTGGGTAACCTAAAATATAAAGCATGTTGAGATTTGTCATTCGTCCAATGCAAGATGGAAGTGATTCAATCTTTGGGCATCCATTAATTAGCAACAACTTAAGAGTGAAAAGTTTGTCCAACCAGTCCGGCAGTGACGTAAGCTCATGAAGAAGTTGGAGAGATAGAGTTTGCAAAGTTGGGAGGTGTTGTAAGCATTCTGGCAGGCATACCATCTTAGGAAGAGCAACAAATTGGAGAATTTCAAGGGAGTGGAGATATTTGATTTCATTTGGCAACTCTATTATATCACAAGCACATATAAGTAGCTCTTTCAAAGTAGTGAGTTGTTGGAACCACTCTCCCGGCACACTTGTTACACCCTCTCTCATAGATATGGACAAAAAAAGTAAGAGATTTTAAGCATCGAATGTATTCCACCGGCATAATATGCTCGTGTGTATTATGTAACCAAAATTCCTCAAGATTAGAGAGGCTTTCAAGCGTCTCATTTGGAATACATGTCAATGTATTCTTGTCTAGTTGCAGTATGAGGGAAGTCAGATTATTGAGGGTAGAGAATGAAGACAAATGTCTTGTTATATCCACGTGAAGCTTCTTGATGGATGGGAGTGTTGGCAATCTAAGTGAGGGACATTTTTCAATTCGTAGCACTTCAAGAACTGGGAACATTTCTCTCAATTCTTTCTTTAACAACCCTTTTAGATTTGGTAAAGACTGCAAATCAAGCTTTTCCAGAGATGAGAATGGATTTCCCCCTTCAACTTCATACTCTGAGACGAACTCAATCATGACAAGGTCGCTTAACTTCAACTTCTTTAGTCGAGGCAGAAGTGCCAATTGTGGAAGACGCAAGCAATTAGGGCAGTTGGCAATTTCAATATCAAATACATTATCCATGGTTGCATTTTCCATCCAAAGAGGAAACACCTTACCTTTGAATCCTAATATCTTTAATGTTTGAATATTTGGATGAGGCTCGAGGGCTTCCAGTACCATTTTATCCATCATTTCTCGCGATTCAAATGCATTTTCAACTTCCCATTTTAAGACCATATCACGAAGGTTTGGTTTCTGACATAAATTTGCTTTTCTCGCATCCAATTGATTTTTCACTCTTTCGAGATGTTTAATCGCCAACTTACCTCCAAGATTCAAGTGTTCCAACTCACAAAGTTGGTTACCTATTTTGTCTCCCACTATGAACAGACTCAATGTCTTTAGTGAGGTCAGATCCCCAATTCTAGAGGGCATTTCAACTAATGAAATACAATATTCAAGAAAAAGATGGCGGAGACTATCCATGTACCTCATATTCTTAGGCAACCTCAAAAGGTTTCTGCACAAACTCAAATTCAAAATTTGCAAAGATCACAAATTGTGTTTGGAAGAGTTTGAATGGAAGTACGAGTCAGCACCAAGTGTCGCAATTGTTTCAACTTGCTTATTGAAGAAAGTTGAGCCTCTGTAATCCCCGAGCCGTTTGCAGTTAGCATTCTGACACGACTAAAGTTTGCTAAAGAGCTTGAGGTTGATACCTGCAATTGAATACTTGCAGGGAGGGTGGTCATAGAGAAATCACTCACAAGTATTTGGCGAATTATGCCATTTTGTGGTGTTGTCGGATTATTGTTTGCAAGTTCTCCAGGAACTTGGTTCTCCATGATTGACAAGGCAAGATCATGAACAAGATCATGCATCTTGCAAAAGATTTTCCCATCATAGGATCTAGTCCTTACTTCTTGAAAGAGGGATCTCAAAACTAGCTCACTCCATACTTCATCACCAACATCCTCAACTTCTTGTATTCCATTTGATGAAATACATCCATGAGCCAGCCAACGATATATCAACTCGTCCTTCTCAATTTCAGCATCCTTGGGAAAGAGTGCACAATAAGCAAAACACCGTCTCAACACTAACGGAAGATGACGATAGCTCAATCTCAGGGATGGCAAGATAGAATTTCTTGTTTGCTCCAAATTCCACAGTTCACTTTCTTTAATGTGAATCCAGTCCTTTTCTCTCCTCTTAAATCTTAAAAGACCGCCAAGTGTCTTAGCCGCAAGAGGCACGCCACCGCATTTCTTCATCATCTGCCTCCCAATGGCTTCAAGTTTCGGGTGTTCCTCCTCCTTCTCTCCAAATGCACATTGCTTGAAAAGTAGCCAGCAATGTTCTTCTGACAACACACTCAACCAATGAGCTGAAAGTGTCTCCATGATATCTGCTACGTTTTTCAGGCGAGTGGTTACAACAATTGAAGAACCTCTTGAGCCACAGGCTAAAACATTCTTCAATTTAGCCCATTCCTCTTGATCTTCATTCCAAACGTCGTCCAATATCAACAAGTATCTTTTGTTGTTCAATTTTCCCCAAAGGCGGTTTTGTAGTGAGTCAAGCGACATTGAATCTAAAGCACTTCCACCCTCTTTGCCAGATTCTAACATCGCATTAATCAAAATCTTTGGATCAAAATAATCAGACACACAAACCCATATCTTAAGATCAAAATGCTTTTTTACCCGTTGATCGTTGTAGACTATTTGAGCAAGAGTTGTCTTGCCGAGGCCTCCAAGACCAATAATGGGCAGAATAGAGAGTTGTTGACTATCTTTGACATGATTGACCAATATTTCCACGATCTTCTCTCTCTCTTCATCCCTCCCATAAACCTTGTTAGACTCATTGAGAACAGAACCCGTCTCACGTATGGCGCGTCTTGCAATAATATCAGCGTGCCTCTCATATGAACTCTCATGAAAATGGAATTTTTCGCGCTCCGCAACAACACCATCCAACTTCTCAACCATTTCTTTAATCCTTCTTCCAATTTTGCCTTGCAATAGAATTTTCTTCAAACTGCGGAATTTGTTGATTTTCTTCTCCAATTTAGAGACTTCAATCCCACACTCATCAAGCAAGTCATCAATCTCAAAAGCGAGATCGTTGAGCTTGCGTAGCCAATTTCGTATTGATTGGCTTTCAAATTGCCTGTCTTCAGCATCTTCAAGCACTGCTTGGATGGTGGAAAGAGTGCTGGAAAGCTTCTTCATCTCCTTATCTGCACCAACAATCAATCCAATCTCTTTTTCGATTAGGGAGTTGAGATTGTTCATCAAAATTTTAAGAAAAGCCTCTGCCATAGTAACCAGTCAGTCGAATTTCAAGAGAGAAGTTTATTATTATTTCTTTTTGGTGAAAAAAGAATACAAGACAGATTTATGATATTGAGAATCAATAATAATGGTAAGGTGAATGAAGAGATACTGATAATTTGTTTGGGAACTTCGGAAATAATTGAAGTAGTGGTAAAATAGATTCAGAAACACTTTTGCTTTTTGTGTTTCTAATTTGCCACTATAATTGTCATCCAACCACCACCCATTCAATGCCATGATTGGTAATTTGGTATGTTGAAGATGGCCATTCTTGACTTGCATGCGTAGTGGGATTGCTATATATAGCCATGATTCGTGTTAAAAGACTATCAATTTTAATTTATTCATATCTTTAATAGATAATACAATCAAGACAAAAGCAAATATATGTTTTATGACCAAAATAGTTTTCATATAAAGATATCATTTAAAAATTTTATTTAAATTATAATATATTTTTGTATTTAAGTAATATATTTTTTTAAATTGATGTTGACTGTGTATAAAATTTTGTAAGGTTAATCATTTTTTCCGCCTAACATTTGAAGTGTTTTGCACTTTATTAGTCAACAATTTTGAAATTTAAAGATTTGATGTCCAACATTTGAATCTAATTTAGTTAAGTGCCCAATTTCAAAATTTGGTGGAATCTTTTTTTTTTTTTTTTTGAAAGGAAACAAGAGAGAAATTACAAAGAATTTACATCTCCTATCAGAAATTCCTTAACCGAATCAGGGAGTTCAAAGTCCCCTTCTAAATTTAATCCTAGACGTGCTAGAGAATGTGCCACTTTGTTACCGGAGCGACGTACAAACTCGAACGAAAATAACGTCAACCGTTTTGCTTCACGCTTAATCTCTTCAATAATTGTGCCTACGTCAGACCAGTCTTCAGATTGTTCCTGTAGCTTCCTAATAAGGTTTATGCAATCACCTTCAAAAATTGCAGCCACAAAACCTCGGCGTTGCACGTCATGCACTCCTTGCAGCAATGCCATTGCTTCCACCACTTCCACTGTCCAATTTTCTTTCAATCTTTTACTTATCCAGCTTAGACAGTTTCCCATGTGATCCCGCACCACAACCCCAAATCCCACTTCCCCTTCTGTCCTAAAAATGGCTGCGTCGGAGTTTACCTTAACCACTCCTACTGGCGGAGCAACCCATCTATCCATCAGACCTCGTAATTCCGCAACCTGTTCAGCTTCTCTCCCTCTAATCCCTTCACTAAAATAATTAGTAGCATAAGCGACCAAGGACTCAGCTTCGAGACTTCCGTTTCCCGCCCATTGATCGTTTTGAATATTCCACAATGCCCATGCAGCCACAGCGAATCTATCTCCATCGTCCTCACTCATTCCTCCATAACTCCACGTATCCAACTCTCCCCATCGCCCCGCCATCGCGACACAACACCCCAAGGTAATCCCGAGCAAGCCCAATATAATCTGACCATGCTACATTCAATAAAAGCATGTTGCACAGTTTTCTCTTTCTCACCACACCACGGACAAACTATCGTATTACCGCATCTACGCTTCTGCAGCAGCTTCCCTACCGGCAAGGCCCCCTTGCATAGTCTCCACAAGAAGACTCTAATCTTCGGCGCTACTTTCCTCTTCCAAATAAATCTCCAAGAACCCATCCGTGAGCTTTCCCCTCTTCCGTTAACCCTGTTATGAATCTTTAGGGCTAGTTGATAGGCACTCTTCACTGAGAACCTCCCATTGGTGTTATAATGCCAAATGCGTTTATCTCTCTGTCTTCCTCTTCCTAGTGGGATCGATAGGATTATGTTTGCATCCACTTCCAGAAATGCATTTCTCACGAGGGTCTCATCCCACTTCCCTTCATCAGATATTAGTTGTTTCACATACGTGAGCCCATTTCCATCTGTGCCTCTCCCTAATGGTTTAAAACTCATCGGTTTTGGCACCCATTTATCCTCCCAAATGTTTATACAAGCACCATCTCCCACTCTCCACCTCATGCCTTCCTCCAGCAGTGATCTAGCCGACCATATGCTCCTCCAGGTTAATGACGGATTGGACCCTAACGGAGCTTCAAAAAAATCCAATCCTTTAAAATACTTGGCCCTCAACAACCTAGATAGCAAATTATGCGGTTCGGTAACAAGTCTCCACCCCTGTTTAGCCAGTAAAGCTAAGTTGAAAGCTCTCAGATTTCGGAAACCCATTCCACCCTCTTCCTTAGGGGAACACAGCTTTTCCCATTGTATCCAATGTATTTTATTTCCATCATTCCCACTCCACCAAAACCTAGCCATCATGGACGAGATCTCCTGTAATAACGACTCCGGTAACTTAAAGCAGCTCATAGCATATGTTGGAATCGATTGAAGTACTGCCTTAATCAAGACTTCTCGTCCCGCTTGTGATATAGATTTCTCGCTCCATCCCTGCACTCTTTTGCATATCCGTTCTCTTATGCTAGCAAACACTTGTTTCTTGGATTTCCCTACCATCGCCGGGAGCCCTAAATACTTGTCGTGCTTCTCCACTTCCTGCACTCCCATTCTCTCCGCCAAAGATCTTCTGTTTGCTATGCTCACATTTGGGGCTGAAAACCACAGTAGATTTATCCAGATTTATCTTCTGTCCCGAGGCAGCCCCATATGTTCTAAGAACCTCCAATATTCCATCCACCACCTCCCCCAAAGCCTTGCTAAAAACCATCGTGTCGTCTGCAAATAGTAAATGGGAAACCGCCGGAGCTTCTGACACCCTAGTTTCATTCTGTAGCATACAACTCAAGACTTCTGCACATATAAGAAACAGATAAGGGGATAACGGGTCGCCCTGCCTCAGGCCACGACCCGGAGAAACACTAACAAAACTAGTACCATTAAGGGAGAAGGAATAATTTACAAGAGAAATACAACACATGATTAAACTCACGAAAGACGAATGGAAACCTAACCTCAACATAGTGTGCTCCAAAAACCGCTATTCCACTCTGTCATAGGCCTTACTCATGTCCAGATTGAGAGCTAGAAATCCCTCAGAACCCTGCCTCCTATGTTTTATAAAATGATTTATCTCGAAAGCACAAAGAACATTATCAGTAATAAGTCTTCCCGGAACAAAAGCACTCTGGGAAGGAGATATCACAATTTTCAAAATAGGCTTAAGACGAAGGGAAATAGCTTTAGAAACGATTTTATACATAACGTTGCAGAGGCTAATAGGGCGCAGATCATTCATGCGTTTAGGATTTTCCACTTTTGGAATAAGAACAATATTAGTCTCATGCATTGATTGATCATAACATCCATTATTTAAAAAATCCAAAGTACAACTCACAATATCATCAGAAATAAAGCTCCAAAATTTTTGAAAGAGAATAAGAGGCATACCATCAGGCCCGGGGGCCTTCAGTGGGAACATACTCTTCAATGCTTTCTCAATTTCCAAGGAAGTATACGGAGCAAGCAACTTCTCATTCATCGCCCTTGTCACCCTTTGTCCCACGTGTATCAACGAGCTATCAATCCCCTCATCCGAGCTGTGAATAGACTTAAACATTTCTCCAAAATAATCCTCCACCACATTTTGTAATTCTTCCGGTTTACTACGGGTATTGCCTTCCTTGTCCAACAAATTCTCAATTTTATTTCTTTTCTCTCTACTTTTAGTTCTAGAGAAAAAATAAGTTGTGTTCCTATCCCCATCCGACATCCAATGTGCCTTTGCCCGTTGTCTCCACCACGCTTCATCCCTAGCATACCATTCCGAAATCTCTCTCCTCAAAGCCACTTCTTCTTTCTTCAGTTCTGCTGTGATGGTCCCCTTCTTAATTTCATGTAATCTCTCCTCCAACTTCTTTATTGGGATCCTAGGATTCTCAAACTTTTCCGACGCCCACTCCATAAAATCAAGTTTACAATTCTCTATCTTCTTCCAAGCTGTGGCTGATCTCGTTTCCTGTACAGGAATACCCCAACTATCCTCCACTACCTTCAAGCACTCCGGATCCCTCAACCAGGCAGATTCAAATTTGAACGAGTTTCGCACTTGTGTCCTTTTCCTACCCGTAGTAGAAGGATGAAGTTTTAATAAGATTGCCATATGATCAGAGGTGTTGGATTCCACATGATGAACTGAGTACTGCGGGTATCTATCCTTTCACGATCTATTTCCCACTGCTCTATCCAGTCTGCATTCAATCGTGAACGGAATCGGACTATTGTTCGACCATGTGTATTTTTTTCCAAAGAATCCCAGGTCAGACATAGTGCAGTTCCACATCCATTCTCTGAAAGGTCTCATTTGGTGTATGGGTCTCGGTAATCCCCCCCTTTTCTCATCTCCCCACATTATCTCATTGAAATCCCCTATGACTAGCCACCGATAGCGCTGATCTCCTTTCAATTTGTCAAGAAGGTTCCAAGTAACCTGTCGCTTTGTAACGCCCGGATGACCATATATACAAGTCATGTGCCAATTGCTTTGTTCTCCCGGCATCCGTACCATAAAGTGAAAGTGTAGTTTAGAGTAGCTAAGAAGATCCACTGGGACATTTTTCTTCCACAGAAGTGCTAACCCGCCACTCTTGCCTACAACATCCACACTTAAACCATTAAGCCCCCATTTATTAATCAGTGATTGAATCCTATACTTTTTGCTCTTAGTTTCAGCAAGGAAAACCACTGCAGGATCGAACTTGCGGAAGAAGCCTTCCAATCCTTGAACTGCCCAGGCCCAACCCAAACCCCGACAGTTCCAAGCGAATAGATTCATGGTGATCGGCAGAGCTGCCTAACAGTCTCCGCCGGGGCTGAGTGAGAAACGACATTCGTCAATGAGGCTGTGGGTTTCTTCAAAGGACGAACGACTGTTCCTATCTCTAGATTTGTGGAAGTTGATCTTTTGCCAAGAATTGAGCCGTCAGTTGAGGAATTTATAGGAGTGTCAATGAGCATGGAGTCTTCGGAATCAATGGGTGGGAGAGGAGCTTTTATGTGTGCACGTGTTTTTAGAGGACGGAACTTGGTCTTTTTGGATGAGGGTGTGTTTTGTGGCTTAGCCGATGATTTTGGAGAATCAGCAGTGAATTCAAAGACTGGGATAATAGTAAAGGGTTGTGACGTGGTGATTTGGTTTTGACTTGTAGCAGATTGAGTGGATATGGAAGCATTTAAGGTTTGGTGAGATATGTTATTATGAGATGATGGTATGGGCTTAATGATGGCGGAAAGATTGGGTTTTGTAGGCTTAATGATGGCGTAATGATTGGGCTTTTCTATTATAATATGGGCAGAAGTTACATCAGTTGAAAAGGATAAAGTTGATGGGCTGACATTAGGGTTAGGCACAGCTTTTGAAAGACTTTGGGAAAGTGGCTCTGTGAGTGGTTTGGTGGATACGTGAACATCAGTTTGACTTTGAGAGTTATTGGCGAGGAAAGTGGGATTAGGGGTGGTATGGGTCATGCACGTGAGGTGAGAAGATACCTGATTAACGGAAATTCCGCAACTACCAGTGGCATTCACCTGAGAAACAATGTTAGGGGATTGGGCCTGCCGAGAACTACTATTAAACGTCGGAACTGGAATTTTCCGATCCGAAATATTCCCGGAATCCTTCCATCCTGACCTACCCGAATCCGATGAAGCGCGCAACCACGCCCCGTAGGGGAATTCCTCTTCGCTCAGATTAAATCCTTCTTCGCATTGCGCCGGACATATGTTAGCAATATGATCACACATTCCACATATATAGCAAAAGTTGGGCAATCTCTCGTAGCTTAAGGTGACCAGAACTTCCTCTTCGCCGGAGGCGCTTCGAATGCGGAGTGCCCTCTTTAGTGGCTCTTCCATATTAATCGCAACCTTGATGCGCATGTTAGGGTTGAAAACATGACCCCCTCTCGTCTTCTCATCATACTCTATGAAGCTACCCAATTGGTGCCCAATGAACTCCGCCATTGCCCTAGTTCGCTTCAACAACGGAAGCCCTGCAACTTGAACGTGGAATGCACAGTGTGTCAACTCACACGACAGTGGATCAACTGTGTCAGTAACTTCCCGCATCATTAACAAGTGTTTTTCGAACACCCAAGGCCCTCCTTGCAAGATTCTGTTGAAATCCACTTTATGATGGAGAATAAAAAGAAATCTTCCTCCATCCAGTTTCTCAACCTCCATCCCTTTTATTGGATTGAAGACGCCCCTCATAGTAGATTGAAAGGCATCAAAACGGACCGACTTCTTCGACAAAACTTTGCCCACTATCACAAAACCAGTTCTCATATCATCTCCTTTCCAAACTTTATCTGGAGCTATCCTACTCAAGTCCTCCGTTGATGTCAATTCCAGCATCTTTCCCAATTGCTCTATATCTGATTCCATAGCAACACTGATACACTGAGTAGGGGTACAAGGGTGGAATGGAGCACTCAAACAGTATCTTCCCTGCAAAGACAAAGCAAAGTGCAACGTTAGTATAGCGAAAACGAACCCTAAAACTAGGAAAGAGGCAGTTTAGAATCAAGTAAAACGTATGAGAAAGATCGATGACGGCTCCTGCTACTATGTTGAAACTCTCAAGAAAACACTCTCACGAAAGAAAACAAAGGAAAAACCATGTAGGCAGAAAACTCTCAAGGGAGAGAAATATAAATTTGGTGGAATCTTGAATCTATCATTCCTTGAAAAAATGACATGTCTGGACCGGAAGATTCCACCTGATGAACTGAAATTACCACATAATAATTTTGGATATTATAAGATGGTTCATGTTTTGGTAGGGAAAAATTGACTAAGAAAACCTAAACATGCATTATCTTTAGTTAAAGTATAAACTAAATGAGTGCATTACGTAGAAATTGCATTTATTCAAAATCAAAATTTAAAAACAGTCAGAAAACTTGATTGCAAGTTCTAGTTTGTAAATTTCGTATAGTTTAGATGGTCGATGGTAAAGTGCTTTTATCCCTATTAAATATATATCACCTAAAAATAATTTTAAATAATGCATATTCAAGGAATTTGTTTCCGGCATACGAAGAAATAAACTTTAGAATAAATTCAGGGGAGATTATACTTTGTCATCCAAAGCTAAACATTTTTTTTTTCAAAAAAAAAATCGTGTTTATAACTGCCATTTGTCGATTAAAATATGTAAATTGTTACAATTTACTATCTCCGATCAAATACCATTGAAATATTTCGCTAGAAAATTGCATCGCGTCGGTAGATTTTTACCACTCAAAAGTCAAAACAGGTTTATTTGACACAACTTCTTGGAAGAAAAATTCTAAATTGATTTCAAAAAAGTCAGTCTTCGAAACTGATCAAATGAACCTTTCAAGTATGAATCAACTACTATGGTGGTCAATGGTCATTTCAATTTCGCTTTCACCTCCGATTATTTTACCGAATTGAAGTTAGCATTTTTTTTTTCTCCTTAGTATTAATCATATTCAAACGAAAAACTCTAAAAATAATTCAATTTGATGAGAAATCATCAATTACCTTCAAACGAATATTCCACATAAGATGGTGATCCCCAATTCTTACGGATAATGTGGGATAAATCCCCAATTGCTCATTATATTTTTATTTAACTCTTTATTTTGGCAAAAATGTCATAATAATTTTCACATAATGTCTTACTTAAAATATATTTCAAAATATGTTGTATAATTTTCACATTATATCTTATTATGTTGTATGATTTTATGGGAAGTAAAGTAAAAATATTCCAAATTGATTGAAAGTTATTTCAAATTGTCCCAAATTCTTATATGATAAATGTAATTTCAGCATAATTATAATTTACAAAATTTAATTAATATTTAGTACGTTTTCATCATTTAATATGTATCTATAATAACATAAGATGCATGTATTTATTTTATTATTATTATTTTTTTTGGTGCACAAGATGCATGTATTTATCAATTATTGTGATTAATTACATAGAAAGAGGTTGGAAAGTGTGAAAATTAAGTACATACCGAAATTTATGCTGATAGGAGAATTTCCATGGCAACTTCCTTGATTAATGGCATATTACTTCCTTGGAACTTTCCATGGTCCAGGTTAGAGAGAGTGAGAAAAAGAGAGTATTTGTTTCTATTTTATTTATTTATATACATAGTCTCTTAATTTTATAATTTTATTTTTTACCTTAATATTTATAGAAATTTTCCAATAGGACCTAAAATAATTTATTCTAATATATAAATTTTTATCCATAATTTCTTTTAAATGTATTTTTTCTATCAATTTTTAATTTATGTTTTTTACTTTCATCTTTTATTTTGTATTTATTTCTTTTATATATCCTTACCGATGTTCTTTTATGTTTTTTTTGTTTATTTTTATAAAATACAGAGTTTATCTTGCATTATCAGTATTTCTAGGAGTTTTCCTAACAATTATCCCAACATAAAAACAACCCATTTCTGAAATGCATTTTAGATATGCAAATGCTTTGTAAGTAATCAAACAGAGAGCATTTCCCGCTGTTTCATAGTCATTTCCAAACACCATCAATGCGGTCTGCCTTCCAACAGAAACTTTTTTATTTTTTAAGTACATGACCATCCCAACGAAATTCGAACCCGGACATTGCTCACAAAAATAAATTCATTAATCACTTGGACTAATTAATTTATGTTAGGTTCCAACAGAAACTTATCGCACAAAGGGCATACCGCATAAGATTGTTTGGAATGCCACAAGGATCTTCACCGATATAGCCACTACAATGTGCACCAACGGCATCGAAGTATCTTAGCAATATAATTTTCGATGTCGAGTCGGATTTATAGTTTCAGGACACATCTCTTCAATGAAAAGCTGTATAAGATGAAAATATATTTTTGAAAGAATTAGCTTGATTCATATTGCAATGCCCTCCACGGTAACGATATATAATTGCACAAATCTAATATTTAAAGTTACATGTAGTCCTGTTGTAATTTGTAACTATTTTAAGCCTTATAGTTAACGTGATTGCTATAAATGGTTGAATTTGTCCAGTTTTGAATAAATTTGTGTCACCAAAGTGATTGTGTGTGATTCTGTAATGAAAGGGGAGGTCTGTGTAATAAATATAATTACGGGGGAGGTCAGTGTAGTTAACCTAAAGAATAATCTTAGTACGTCCATAAGGATTCCAAACACAGACAGGCCGGGTATTCCTCTGGGAATGCTAGTACGTTCAGCCAACCATTTTTGCTTAATAAATTAAGAATCCAAATGTACGTTTATTTAAATTTGAAATTTCAGAATCCAAATATGCATTTAACTAAAGTAACCCTAAACATAAACTAAGGATGTAACTGAAGTTCACTAAGGAGGTAAAAGTGGACGCTCGTAATTAAGTACTGGTAAGGACAATAGTAAAAAATGTTCATCAAAACCAAAAAAAAAGAAAAAAAGAAAAAAGTAAAATGTTCATTCACATGTATCTCACAAATTCTATTATTTGACTGTTGTTCTCCGTGATTGACGAGGCAAGATCATGAACAATAATCGATCCAATCTCTTTTCTCGACTAAGGAGGGAATTCTGTTGTTATATTCAGAAACGCTTTTGTTTTCCCACACTCAAGTCAAGATGGCGAATCTTGACTGTCGAGCGAAGTGGGATTTACCAAGTATTTTCCTTGAAAAAGGACATTAGATAGAGAGTATTTTAAAGATGGAAATTAATATGATTTTGAAGACAAACTCGTGTAGACATTATCATATAAAGTTTTGAACCAATAAAAGAGCGAAAACCCATGCTCTCTGGGTTAATATATTCTACTTTCCTAACTTACCCACTAATTTTGTTCTCATTTCATCAAAGTCAAACCAATTTTTTGATGAATTTATTTGCATTTAACATGAGAAATAAAATATAAAGATATCCAAACGTAATTTCATAACACTCTCTAGGAGATTATCAAATTAAAGTTGATACAAGATAGTTTGAAAACACAAAATTTACACGAAAGGGGTGTTTATGTAATATGTAAATTTTGAAGGGATGTTTTGTCATGTTTTGAAAGTTTCGGGTACCAATAGTAATACGTGCAATCTCCTATGACTAGTGATATAAATGAAATATCTAAATACCTACTTCCAAAAAAATTCGTTATCCTCATTTTTTTTCTATTCCTTCAATCAAATTACAAAAAAATTCGCGCCATACTTTCTCGTCATACTTTGTCCATGAAAAAAGGAAGATGCAAAATGATATGACAAAGTACACTCCATTTGCTACTGTCTTCCTTTTAAATTCCAACAAGTTAGATTCATTTACTTGCTCCAAAGTTGGTAACATTGTTTGGAAAAATATTTAGAAAGCTAGAAGCAAACTAGAGAAAAATATTTGGTAACACTGTATTTATTTTATTTTTGACAAATCTATACAAGTTTTGAAATAAATTTGAATAGTAGATAATTCAAAATTAAATGGCCTTCCTATGTTTTCTGTTGATCAGAAGGAGTTTTATCTCTTCTCTCTCAATTACTCAAATTTACAAATATCATTAAGGATTTTAATGATGTCAACTGGGGTTGGTCCAAGCAGTAAATGGATTCATTCTTAAGGGCGAGGTCCCGAGTTCGAATTCCCATTTGGATGTGCATGTGTAAATTATAAATAAAAAAATTATAGATTTTAATGATGGACAAATTTTGGATACCCCATTCTCTAGGATTAGTCCATTTTGTCCTTTTAATCTTTGAATCGAAGCAAATATCCTCTAACTTTAGTATAATATAATACTTAATTATTTTTAGATAATTTTGATAAAATATTTTGGAAATACTCAATTCAAGATAAAATTTGATGGTCGTTTTTTTCTCCGGATGAACTAAAAGTCAAGATCACTGCCATCATGTTTATCTCTCCTAGACAAACAAAACACATACCTCATTTCAAGTATTAATGTGCGACACGAAGATAAAATAATATTTTTAAAAGATTTGGACCACGGACATAACTCATAAGAAGTATTTACAAATTTTTCTACTTACGGAGAAAATTATAAATGATTATAATAATAAATTCAATAAATGATTGGAAAAAAAAAAGTGAAATAAAAATTTTGAGAACCACTCTTAATTTTTTGTTAAATTACAATTTACACCTAATTCTCTTAAAATTATTTTGATTATTAAACTATGATTTAATTATTATGTTAGACTGGGAAGAAAAAAAAAAGATATTATATTATGCTATTACATATATACTACTTATATTCCATTTGATGAGCTTCAACACCCAACTAAAAAATGATTCATTTGAATATAAAACATACGATTTTATTTGTGCGTAAAAGATAAATAAACCAGTAATATTAACATCTTAAAATAGTACTTACTGTCTAAATAGAACTTCAGTTAATTATAGAAATACATAAAATAAATACTTTCAAATAACAAAAATAAATTAAAAATATATAATCTCCCATTTTTAGAGTTCGCAAATATTTATATCGTTAAGTTGACTTCCAATGCAAGTTCCTCGAGTAATGGCATATCACTTCCTAGTTCCTGCTGATGCACACTGCATGAATTTATTTGTTGCTCAATTTCCTGAGAACTTTCCATCGTCCAGGTTAGAGATCGAGAGAGAGAAAGAGTATTTGTTTCAATGCATTATAATTATGAAGATCATACCTACAGAAGGATCAGAGAGCTTGTTCAAAGCAGCAATATGGCCATCAACCAAATCCGGTATATGGATATGATCACGTACCTGAAAATTAAGACCCAAACTGAAAAAAACAACTTAATTATCGGACATAAAAGCCAACACTTTTCTGAAATGTATATTAATATGCAAATCTTTTTGTATGAAACCAAAAGCAGAGTACTTGCATCTGCTTCACCTTTAGTGCATAGTAATTTTGCAAAAACTGTAAAGGCAGGCCGCCTCCCAACGGAAACTTGTTACACGAAGGGCATAAGATTGTTTGGAATGTCATGAGGATCTTCACCGATATAGCCACTCGGTTGTGCACCAACAGGATTGAAGTATCTCAGCAATATAATTTCCATGTTGAGTTAGATTTATAAATTTCATGACTCGTCTCTGCATTGAAAGCTGCAGAAAAATAAAAATATATGTTGTTAGAAACACAGCTGATAGTATTTCAGGAAAAATATTGATGGACTTCATTCCGAAAAACAGAAATACAGAAAGAATTAGCTTGACTCATATTAAAATTCCCTCCCCTGTAACGATACATAATTGCATAAATACCTCGTTTATAAATATCAGATTTAGCCCGTTGTAATTTTTAACTATTTTAAGCCTTATAATTAACTTGATTACCCTAAATGGTTGAATTTTTCCACTTTTGGATAAATTTTAGTGACCAAAAGGGGTTATGTGTATTTTTGAAACGAATAGGGGAGATATGCGTAGTAAATATAATAACAGGGGAGGTCAATTAACCAAAAAAAGAAAAAAAAATACTATTGTCATAGTACATCAAGGGTTTCTCCACACTTTCTCCAATTGCTTTTAATCCAGCAAAATGAATAACAGCATTAAACCTAGCAAGAAATTAAGACCAAACATAAATCCCCTAATGTTTTGGAGTTAAAAATGCTAATTAATTGTCTACATACATATAAAATGGAAATCCAATTATCCTCGCAAAAAATATATATACTAAAAATATATATTAGCAAATTAAAGGCCAAACAATGTCAATCTAGTACAACAGTAGGAAATGCGACGAGTAAAATATTTTATACTTGTATAAGATATTAATGTAGATGTTTTTGAAAATAATAATCAATCATATTATAAATGTAACATTACTAATCCCAATAATATTTTATTGATAAACGTGTCATCACTTTCCGCATTAAGATAATAAGCTTCAAAATCTATACCAGAAAAAATCAAAAAATCAAATCTTGTACAAACACAAATATTGAAAAGCAATATCCATGAAGCATATACATCAATATTTGTAATTAATGATCAATCCGCAGACCGGGAATGTGAGAGATCTTGTGCCAATCTTCCCCCTTTACTTTCTCACATCGCCTTGTCAGTTGTGGGCAATTAGAAATTTCTAGCTTTTGGAGATTTGTCATTTGTTGGATGCAAGATGGAAGTGATTCAATCTTTGGGCAATTGAGAATCAACAAAGTCTTAAAAGAGGAGAACTTGTCCAACCAGTCCGGCAGTGAAGGAAGCTCATCAAGACGTTGGAGAATTAGAATATGCAAAAAGGGGAGGTGTTGTAAGCCTTCTGGCAGGCTTACCATCTTACGAAGACCTGCAATGTTGAGACTTTGAAGGGAGTGGAGATATTTGATTTCATATGGCACCTCTACTACATCACAAAACATTATAGATAGCTCTTTCAAAGTAGTGAGTTGTTGGAACCACTCTCCCGGCACACATGTTACTGCTTTTCTCATCTGTATCTCCAAACTCGTAAGAGATTTTAAGCATCGAATGTGTTCTGCTGGCATAATATGCTCGTGTGCATTAATAATCGTCAAACTCTTGAGATTGGAGAGGCTTTCAAGAGCCTCACTTGGAATACATGTCGATGTATTCTTGTGAAATCTCAGGCTAAGGGAAGTAAGATTGTTAAGAGTAGGGAATGAAGACAGATTTGAGTGGCTGCTTGTACCTAAGTGTAAACTCTTGATGGATGGGAGTGGTGGGAATCTAAGTGAGGGGCATTCTTCAATGCTTAGATCTTGAAGAACTGAGAAAATTTCTCTCAATTCCTTCTTTAACAGCCATTTTAGGTTTGGTAGATACCCCAAATGAAGCTCTTCCAGTGATGGGAATGGATTTCTCTCTTGAACTTCATCATCTGTAATAAACTCAATCATGTCAAGATTTATTAACTTCAATCTTTTAAGTAGAGGAAGAAGTGCCAATGATGGAAGATGCAAGCAATTCGGGCAGTTGTTGATATTCATCTCAACTACATTATTCATAGTTGAATTTCCCATCCAAAGAGGAAACACATTACCTCTGAAGCCATATATTGTTAATCTTTCAATATTCCGGTGAGGTTGAAGGACTTCTAATACCATTTTATCCATCATTTCCCGCAATTCAGATACACTGTCGCCTTTCCATTCTAAGACCAAATTGCGAAGGTTCGGTTTCTGACTTAAATTTGCTTTTTTTTTGCATCCATTTGATTTTGGACTCTTTCAAGATGAAGAATTTCGAGCCTACCTCCAAGATTCAAGCACTCCAGCTCACCGAGTTGGTGACCTATTTTGTCGCCCACTATGAACTTACCCAATGTCTTTAGAGAAGTCAGTTCCCCAATTTTGGAGTGCATTTCAATTAATGAATAACAATTTTCTAGAAAAAGATGACGTAGACTGTCCATGTACCTCATATTCTTAGGCAACCTCACAAGTTCACGACACCAATTCAGATTCAAAATTTGTAAATTTTGAAGATCACAAATTGTGTTCGGAAGAGTTTGAATGGAAGATGACACCAACTCCAAGCGTCGCAATTGTTTCAGCATGCTTATTGAAGAAAGTTGAGCTTCTGCATTTGGCCACCTTTCTGCAGTTAGCGATCTTACACGACTAAAGTTCACTAGAGAGGTTAAGGAGGATACTTGCAGCTGCATACTTGCAAGGAGTCATAAAAGGACCATTTACAAGTATTTGCCGAATTTTCCCATGCGGTGCAGTTGGAGGACTATGGTCTGCAACTAATCCAGGAACTTGGTTCTCCATTATTGACAAGGCAAGATCATGAACAAGATCATGTATCTTGCAAATGATTTTCCCATCATATGATCTAGTACTTACTTCTTGAAAGAGGGATCTCAAAACAAGCTCACTCCATACTTCATCGCCAACATCCTCAACTTCTTGTGTTCCATTTGATGAAATACATCCATGAGCCATCCAATGATATATCAATTTGTCCTTCTCAATATTAGCATCCTTGGGAAAGAGTGCACAATAGGCAAAACACCGTCTCAACACTCACGGAAGATGATGGTAGCTCAATCTCAAGGATGGCAAGATAGAATTTCTTGTCTGCTCCAAGTTCCACAGTTCACTTTCTTTAATGTGAATCCAGTCCATTTCTTTCCTCTTAAATCTTAAAAGACCTCCAAGTGTCTTAGCCGCAAGCGGCACACCACCGCATTTCTTCATCACCTGCCTCCCAATGGCTTCAAGATTTGGGTGTTCCTCCTCATTCTCTCCAAATGCACATTGCTTAAAAAGTAACCAACAATGTTCTTCTGACAACACACTCAACCAATGAGCTGAAACTGTTCCCATGATATCTGTTACATTTGTCAGGCGAGTGGTTACAACAATGGAAGCACCCTTTGAGCCGCACGATAAAACATTCTTCAATTTAGCCCATTCCTCTTGATCTTCATTCCACACGTCGTCCAATATAAACAAGTATCTTTTGTTGTTCAATTTTTCCCAAAGGCGGTGTTGTAATGAATCAAGCAGCATTGAATCTGAAGCACTCCCAGCCACTTTGCAAGAATCTAACATCGCCTTAATTAAACTCTTTGGTTCAAAATCATCAGACACACAAACCCACATCTTAAGATCAAAATGCTCTTTTACCCGTTTATCGTTGTAGACTATTTGAGCAAGAGTCGTCTTACCGAGACCTCCAAGACCAATAATTGGCAGAATAGAGAGTTGTTCATTATCTTTGACATGGTTGACCAATATGTCCACAATCTTCTCTTTCTCTTCATCCCTTCCATAGACCTTGTGAGGCTCATTCAGAAAAGAACCCGTCTCACGTATGGCGCGTCTTGCCATAACCTCAGTTTGCCTCTCAAATGAAGTCTCAAATGGAACTTGTCGCGCTCTGCAGCAACAGCATCCAACTTCTCAACCATTTCTTTCATCCATCTTCCAATTTTGTGTTGGTATAGAATCTTCTTCAAACTGTGGAATTTGTTGTTTTTCTTCTGCAGTTTTGAGACTTCAATCCCACACTCATCAAGCAAGTCATCAATCTCAAAAGCGAGATCATTGAGCTTGTGTAGCCAGATTCGTATTGGCTCGCTTTCAAATTGTCTGTCTTCAGCATCTTCTAACACCGCTTGGATGGTGGTGAGAGTGCTGGAAAGCTTCCTCATCTCCTTGTCTGCACCAATAATCAATCCAATCTCCTTTTGGATGAGGAAGATGCGCAATCTTGACTTCGTGTGAAGTTGGATTTACTAAGTAATTTCCTTGAACATATACATAAGATTGAGAGTGGTTTAAAGATGAAAATAATGGTTTTGAAAACAATCAAACAAACTTATTTTATTACGGAATTCAAATACTAACAAAATGATTTTAAAAATTGAATGAACATGAGAAAAGAATATTACTATTATAGCATTCTCATTATTAACATGTTTAAGAAAAACAGAAAAAAATGAATTCAAATTATTTTTTATTTTAATTTTTTTATATTTTTAATAGATAATAATGAAGTTAAAAGGTAAAATATGTTTCATAATCAAAAGAGTTTTCATATAAAACTATCATTTAAAAATTTTAATTTTAATTATATATTCTTGTACTTAGGCTATATATTTTGTTAACTTGATGTTGAATATGTACCGAAATAAGTGTATGGACATGATGTATCTGACCTATATTAGTTTATATACCGAAAGATATATATGTTCATGCATTTAATAGAAAACTAGCAATTCTCCACTTATTTCAATATATTAAAATATATTTTATAATTATTTTTGAAATAATTATTAATTAAATTATGATTATTTTTTTTAAACTCGCAACTCTGAACACCCTTACTAGTGCAATAAACTATTATTTAAATATATTAATATATATCATATAATTATTTTTAAAATAATTACTAAATTATGATATATGAATAAATAGCATAAGAAAATATCGTGTTACATAAAAAAGAATTTAAAATATAATAAAAAAATAAAAATTATATAAAAAAAGAAAAGAGAAAGAATTGAAGTGAGATAAAAGAAAAGATAAGTTAAAAGAGTGATTAAAAGAAATAGATAAATAAAAAGAAAAGAAAATAATGCAAGAGAACAAAAGATTAAAAAAAATAAAAAAATATAGAAGAGAGTCAAATATAGATACATAATATTGAGTGTTTGTATTTATGCATAAATTTACCATATTTAATAAAGAATATAGCATTTACAAATAATTATAGTACATGATTTGTTGTTCCTCAAATAGAAAATTATTATAAATTTTATGATTAAATTTATATATTGATCTATATTTTAAATGAATATAATTTCAGCATAATTATATTTTACATAATTTAATTAATAATTAGAAATTTTTTACCATTTAATATGTATTTTTAACAACATAATAAGATGTATTTAATAATTATTATGAGAAATAAGATGGAAAAAAAAGTAACTAATACCATGGCCAACCGAAGAATGTGGACTTATATCATATTATCATATATATGGGAATATGGAATATTGCAAAAATGATATACCAACTGCGGTCATTTTGCAGTTTTGATATAATATATTTTCCAACAACAAATTTAGCCCACAATTCGAAAAAGTTGTAAAATAATGCAAATTTTGAGCGGAGCCCATAAAAGTCACCAGAAATCTGATCTGTAATATGACGTGACAAGATTCTTAATTGTGTGGCAAAACCGCTACTGTCACATCAGAAACCACCCTACAGAAGAAATTACAAAAACGGTATACCAACTCTATCGTTTCAGCGAATTTGGTACAATAAGTTTTTCCGTGCAAATGCAACACATATCCGTCAAAAAGCTATTTTTTTTCTTATTTTGAAAATTGCATATTTATAAAAAAAAAGTTATCTTAAAAAATTCATATTATATATTTAAAAAAATCATATAAATAATAAAGAATCTAATAAAATACCAACAAAATGGATTGAATTTTATTTATAATAAATAATAGTTGCTATATTTTAAAATATAAATATTATACTATAATTATAAAACAAAATAACTCTTACAAAAAAAGTTAAAAAATTAAAGAATAAGTTATTAATTTTAAAATATAAATATTATATTAAAATTATAAAATAAAAATATATTAAAAATTCATATAGAACAACATAATTATTAAAATAATATTTAAAATTTTATTTTTAGAAAAGGAAAAAATACAAGAAATACAAGTTTGATAGAGTAGTTACCTCACCACATTTTAAATTATTTCGTTAATATTTTTATTTTGTAAATATTTATAGATTCAAGGAATTATCATGAATATTTTTATGCTTAAATAACATTAAAATTTTATTATTATGGGTCGGGTCTCCGACAAAAATTTGCATTAAATTATAATTTTTTGACAGATATGTGTTACATTTGCCACCGGTAAACCTATTGTACCAAATTCACTGAAACGGTAGAGTTGGTATACCATTTTTTGTAATTTTCCCTGTAAGATGGTTTCTGATGTGGCAGTAGCGGTTTTGCCACATAATTAAGAATCTTGTCAGGTCAAATTTCCAACTATTTTTATGGGCTCCGGCCAAAATTTGCATTATTTTACAATTTTTTTCGAATTGTTGAACCGTTGGTATACCATTTTTGCTATATTCCTGTTTCTTTTAAAATAAACTTAGGGAAAAACCCTATTAATATATATGTTTAGTTTCTTTTTTATGTCACGTGATGTATACAAAAGATTTAATTATTCTTCTTCTCTTTGATAGACTAAACTAAAGAGAGTTTTATCAGCTTTATGTTATCCCAAATCTCTTTTTCAGCCACGTTAACCACGTCCACGGGCATTACTTTCTTTCTTTATTTTTTTTGTTCGTTGGTCTTTACTTTAAATATTGTCGTGTGGAAAAATTCAAGTATTAAGAAGAGGTCTAATAAAAAAAATGAATTTTCGTAACTTAATCTTAGATGGACATTTTATGTAAAATTAATTGTAGATAGGATGATTTAATATTTTGTTTGATATCAATGACTAAAATAATAATCATACCTAACTAATTTTCTGTTTAACAAGTTAGATTAGTAAAGATTAATTTGCAATTACCCTTTTGCCCTTATTTAAGGGCTTGCAAGGAGCCTCACCTTGTATTAATGTCATTCTAAATGAGTACCAATTTTATATTGAATAAATGCGTATCTTCAATTTGTCGAATATATTTGTATATATATTAAACAACTTAAGTACATTAAAGTAATGTATGTGATCATGTACTACATTTTCTAGCAAAGAAAGGTAACATCCGTGATCTACTGTGACAAAAAAAAAAAGTAAGTTGGTTATTGAAAAGAAGATACAAAGAGGAAGTGAGAGTTAATAGAATTTATAGAAGAGTTCGAGAAATTCTTCTTCATACTTCCATTTACTATCAAGTTGATTAGGTGAAAAACCTTTTGAATGGTCCGATCGTCCTTAAGCAGCCTTAAGTTCAATACTTATTAATTGAGTCTACAATTTACACAGAAGTACCTCACATTTTAATGATCGTTTTAATGCAGCCAAAATTATCGAATTAAAGTAGTGCCTTCTTCTTCTTTTTTTTTTCTTTTTCTTTTTTTTGGTATGGCCTTCTATTTTCATAGACAATTGAATTAAGGGGGTGTATTTTTTTTTTTTTTTGAAAAAAGGTCCTCGGTAACGCGATATAAAGACTCCTTATTCGTATTTAGAAGGCATTTCATTCTTTTTTTTTTGAAAAAAAATGTTATTTTACATAATAAACCTAAACTAAAACTGAACTAAATGAAGCGGGGTCAATGGAGAAGAAATTTCAAATTCCTATAATTTAAAATCACAAATTTAGATTTCAAATAAGTCACAAGGTGCTCACAATGCATACATTGCGTTATTACAACCATATATCCATTTAAACCTATTTCACTAAATTACATCTGAACTAAATTCAACAATTTCTCACTTGCAAAAACATTTGCATATCCATCCTTGATCTAATTAGTTTCCATAAAATCATTAAACTCCAGAGGAAACATCATAGCAAACATTAAATAGAAAACTTACTGTAACAAAAAAATGAGCAACAAAATTCACTTCTGCAACAGAGAATAAAATTAAAGACTGAAGATATACAAACCAAGTCCAAAGACATTTCCGCCCACTAATGTTATAAAATTCAACACTAAAGATATACAAACTAATGTTTTGAAATTTTATTTTAAAATTAATTAAATTTAAAAAAAAATAAAGAAAAAAATAGACATATTTGAAATTGGTTAGGATCGTAGTAAGGTGGAGAAATTTGTTAAATCAAATAAAATAAATTTAAATTAGATTAAAGATTAAAAAAAATTATCAGCTTGATTAGGATTTGACGTGACATAAACTTTTTCAAATTAAATAAATAAATAAAATTAAGATATCAAAACGATTTTATTTAGGCTTTTTCATTTTATGTAATAGTATAGATTAATACCACCAAATTGTATAATTTTGCCCGTAAACTAATCTAAGTAAATATCTCTCATGTGTGTGTTCTGACTTTGAGAACGTGATTATTATGGGTAAAAGAAAATGGATTCATGCTAATAAAACTAAAGGTAAATGGACTATGCAAAAAACAAATCAAAAAATTAAAGAATAATATAAACAAATTTAGAGTGTTTTACTTTTAAAAATATTATTGTATCGTGTCGTGTCGGATACCATGTTCGACACTTCTTCTTACATGAAAATTTCAAAAAAAAAAATATGTATCACTATATTCATATTATGTCGTGTTAGTTTTGACGTGTGCATATCCATGCATCATATATGTGCATAAATCAAATTAATAAATAATATAACAATAGAAATTGATCTAAATAATTAAAATATTTTTTATTCAGTGCAATGGCTCAGGATCTAATCCCAATTCGGTTGTATTAAAAAAAGTGCTATAATAAAATAAATTTTAAGATTAATTTTAAAAAACAATAATAATAAACAAAGGATATAATAGAGAATATTCAATAAAATAATTAGATTTCTTCTTAATTAAGGATGTATTTTCGTCCATGTTTAGCTTTGGTCAAAACATTTTAATGCAAAAAATTCCAAATTCTGGAAATTTCCACCAAACACACCAATCCGAAAAAGAGAGAGCGAATAATCTAGAGATTTCGCCGCCTTACACCAAGTAATCCCCAAAAATCCCTAAATCAGCCCTAAATCTTGATCAATTTCAATCCGCAGAACTTCTCATATCCGTTCCGAAGATGTGGGCTCCTCTTTCCGGCAAGAATGACGTGGAATCCGGCAGCAGTCAGCCGTTGTACCCTATGATGCTCGAGAGTCCAGAACTCCGGTGGTCGTTTATCCGGAAGATATATATGATTGTCAGCATTCAGCTGCTTCTCACCGTTGCCGTCGCCGCTGTTGTTGTCACGGTGCATCCTGTATCGGAGTTCTTCACCGCTACGCGGGCTGGATTGGTGGTTTATATTCTTCTCATTATCACGCCTTTTATTGGTAGGGTTTTTTGCCCCTTTTGGATTTTGTGGTTTTTCGGTTCGTTTTTTGGGGGATTTTACTAATTTGATGTTTTTGGGAGGTGTAGTGCTGTGCCCGCTGGCGTCGTATTATCAGAAGCATCCTGTGAATTATATCCTGCTTGGGATTTTCACGGTGTCGCTTGCGTTTGCCGTCGGGTTGACTTGCTCGTACACCAGTGGTGAGCGATTTTGTTCTTGATTTGCTGCTTGTTTGGTTTTCTTGTTGTGGGATTGAGGAAATATTGTTTTGTTTTTGTGGAAATGTGTGGATTTTGAATTGAGATGTGATGTTTTGGGAATTATGGAGAATACTTAAACTGTGTGAATATGTGAATTTCTGTTGAAATGTATGAATTTCAGTACAAAGCTGAAAATCTCTTTACAATTTGATGAGTTAAACCTTCGGTAGCTTAATATTCTGGGATTTTCATTCAAATTCAGTATCGCATGGATAATGCGTTCGGAAGGTAGAGGATAGCTATATCTAAACCAGAAAATGAAGTTTTTGTACAAACTAGCTATACCGGTGATATGTAGCCGTGATCCGAACTCGTTTATTTGATTTTCGTGTAGCAGTGTTGGCAGCAGCTCAAATAGTCTTCTATAAGGATAATCTATTCGAACAATAGTATATTGTTTATTTATGTGAATAGATACCTTGATTTTTGGCAATATAGCTGAGGCATTTCTAACCGTTGAGCGTCTGTATGAATTTCAACTGTGGCAGGCAAAGTTATTCTGGAGGCGGTTCTCTTAACTGCAGCTGTGGTTGTTGGTCTCACTGTATACACTTTCTGGGCTGTAAAAAGAGGCCAAGACTTCAACTTCCTTGGACCTTTCTTGTTCGGAGCTATTATTGTGCTTATACTGTTTTCCATCATTCAGGTTTGCGGATCTAATTCTTCTTTCTTTGTTATAGTTCCAAGATTTCGACCCTGGCATGCAGCAAGATTTATCAATATTATATTGTGAATTTCGTCGTCGTTTGTCCTGTTTTGCAGATGTTCTTCCCTCTTGGTAAGATAAGTGTGATGATCTACGGGTGCCTGGCAGCTATAGTATTCTGCGGATACATCGTGTACGACACCGATAATCTGATAAAGCGATATTCGTATGACGAGTATATCTGGGCTGCTGTTGCTCTGTATTTGGATGTCATCAACCTCTTCCTATCTTTGCTGTCAATATTCAGAGCTGTAGATAATTAGAGAGGTCTTGGTTCGAGTCTTGTTACGTTGCTACTCTATCTTTGTTGTTGATATGTGTCTGGATTCCATTGAAACATATTTGATAAAGGATGTTACTGGCACTCTAAGATGGTGTTCAGTTTTATTAATTGTATGTTTCTAGTGAAATCTTTAATTTGTGGTCTCTCTCTCTCTTGTGCAGCGCACTATTGCATTATTGATGAACAGATTGGGTTTTGATTGTAATTCCCATATTGGAATATTCTTATATTGTTATGTCTACATTGGAATAATCTTAATATCAAGCATTTAACATATTAATCATGCAGTGATGCAACATCTTAGCATTTATTTAGTATGTATGTAGTATGTATTATAAGAAAATTGATCAAAACACACATTCAATTCACATTGAAATTATCAGTGCCCGAAACTAGAAGTTTTGAAGCTCAAGTTCTTGGCAACACAGAACACAGCTATTATTGGTAAAAAGAATCTGTTCCTGCTTGATTCATGTACTATAGAAAAAAAAAAAGTTTCGTATATAACCCATATAATATAGGAAAAAAAAAGTTCCATATATAATTTATTTTTTTGGGTAGCATTTCACATTGTGAAATTGTTAAAAGAGAAATCAAACTGAAATAGGCACAGTGGGCCACAGTGATCAAAACGGATATGGGCCACGGACTCATCTGCAGAAGATCATTTTATAGACCAAGATAACAAGCCCATCTAGAGGAGACCATTTATATTTTTCAATTTGTATAAACTATAAAGGTACCATGACACACACACATTTGTGCATAGTATCATACGTTGACAAATCTTACGCATAAATAGTCTAAACATGACCCACCTCATGAGATTGCGGTCAAATAATTTTCAACTACTAAATCAATTCTTAAAAACCATCATGAATTACAAATAATTTACATGCAAATATAAAAAGCAAAATACAATTTATGTGGATCTACTAACATTAGTATTTTCTCGTTTATAGGATCAATATATCCACCTTTTGGATCGGATTAATTAATCTCGATATTGAGTTTTGAAAACATCCAAAAGTAATTGAGAGGTTGGCCTAATTAAGGATTTATAGTCTCTCTGCCCCGAAGACATGATACAAATATCTGATATTTAATTAAAGATGGATAAATCGCTTCCATTGAATCATACTCTCCATTATCTAACATGATTTCTAAAAAAAAAAAGATGTTGATGGCCACTTTTAACATTATTTTCAAATGTCAAATTAGAGCAAAAGGCAATAGAAAAACATTGACTTCTCGCTTGTAACCAACCATATAATCTCCTTTCGATAAGACAATTCATAACAAATATACGTGAAAATTGATGGGAATTATAATATAATTACAAACAAAAAGAATAATTTTGATCTGAAATGGCTACATGTCATATTT
>JBBMKE010073538.1:3285-17597 GCA_037834125.1 Lippia alba | reverse complement strand
AAATCTTGCCAATGATGTTAATTTGTTAACGTTGGATAGTATATGAGCTGTAGTGAAACCAACTCCCTGCTTTTGCAGGGGATCCCCCTGGTGAATCTGCATTGCTGAGGATTATAGCCCAATTTCTGAGGCAAGCATTATATTTTCAAGTGATGAGATTTTTTTCTTTGTTGTGGTTTTTGAATGAGGGTTGTTTTTCAAATGAGATCTTTCGTAAGAGTTTTGAAGATTGATTCAATTTGTTATTCATTGAGTTTCACTATACTCTAGACTTAATGTGAATAGTTGGTCTAGAGTCTGATAAACTCATACATTGATGTGTTTTCATCAGCTTCTTCTCTTGAACTTACCCACGAGATGGGAGTCAAATAACGACACAACATTATAGAATTAATTTCATTTTATGGTGGACATACGAAAGCGATTTGTTACGATTGCAGTACGATTTCTTCATTTTATGAGGGACTAATTGATGTGGGCTTTGTTATTCAAAACGATTGATAAATATAGCTTGCAAGAGTGACGATACATTGGAAGGTTGACTTGTTTTTGTGGTTTTCAATTTATACTTTGGATCTAAAAATCAGAAATTTAAAGGTGATATCCTCAATATTGATGAATCTGAAATCTGAATGTATATTCTAGGTTATCGACACCAAAGCATTGGACCGAAATCCGAATCTAATTGCTAAGGTTATCACACCAAAGCATGGAATCATAAGAGTAGGAATTTAAAATATGATGTTGTTTGTCAATAAATTGTCTGAAAATTGGAGGCTATTGGATTTGGGAAAGGTTTTCTTTGCAATCCGGCTTTTTATGTTTCACAGGACCATCTTATGAAAAAGATCATAACTATTAGGGAAGTGATCATAAGTTTACAAATGCTTACATACATTCAAATGCGAAGAACTTTAAGATATTTACCACTTTAGGGATAGTTTTCTTATCAGTAAAGCCAATCAAACCGGTATTAGGGCATTTAGTCCAAAAACAGTTGAGGCATAATAATGAGAACGAACCCTAAAAGGGTGGTCCACGATTAGTCCCTAACGTAGCTACATTACAATACCTACTGCTTTGGCTGAATATTTTATGTACAGTAAACAACACACTTTAATCATTTATGATGATCTCTCCAAACAAGCCCAAGCTTATCGCCAAATGTCTCTTCCATTACGAAGACTGCCCGGTCGTGAAGCTTATCCAGGGGATGTGAATGGCGAATGACAATCATGTATAAATGTTGAAAGAAAGAGTACATCTGCTGAGGAGAATAGTTTGCTTTGTAATATTGCCCGATGAGTAGAAAGACAATCCTATTAGAATATTTAATTTATTAATACATTGATGTAATATGAGCCATAAAAAAATTGGAATGGGAAGCTTGAAGAAGTCCCTTCCAAAATTTGAGTCAAAAGGTATTTGCTCTGATTGGGTCATCCTTAAGTGAAGAAATAAAGTGTTCGTGGGTTAATATCAAAGCCCACATCAATTAGTCCCTCAATTTACAACGATGAGCAACAGTACTTAAGTAAATTAAAGTGTTAGTTTACCTTGTTTACTTTAGTTTGTTGCGCGCCTTGTCTTTTAATCATTGGATCTCAAAATTGGACCTTTTAAATTGTTCCATGATTGTATGAACAATTAATGAAAAATTTACAAATTAAATGAAATGGGCTCTTTATCCCATCAAACTATTCTTTTAATAATTTGAATAGATTCTGGCATGCCGCACTACGCCCCTCTGGATATTGGAGATTGTTAAAATTAACAAAGTGTAAATTAATATTGAATTTTATTTGCCACCTAAATAAATATATAACTTTTAATAAATATTTTGTTTGTTAAATTATTTATACAAAAATTCAAGGAGCAATTAATTTTAAATAACTATTAGTGTTTAATGTATTTTATTATGTCCGGTGGTGATGATAAGTCCTTGAACTTAGATATTATTATTGCTTTTTTTTTTTTTTGAAAACCAACGTGAATTACATAACTCGAACATCCTCCTCAAGAACTAATATAACATCATCAGGGAGTACAAAGTCCCCATAAGAATTCAAACCAAGACAAACCAAGCGATGCGCCACTCTATATTCCTTCCCTACGCACAGAACTAAATGGCACACTTGGAGTTCGCACCAGAGCTGCATTGTGACATCCCGGCCGTACGTACTTTCAGGTATGACGTCACGGGTGTGCTAATTGCGCTTTTAATTTATATAATTGCTTATTCTTGTGTTAATTATAATTATTTGATTAAGTGTTTAATTCGATTCTTTGAGCTTTAGCTTGCATGCTTAGGATTTGTACGTATTTCGTATTCGATTCGTATTTTGGATTTTGTGATATTTTGATATGTCGTTTATGCATGAGTGAAGGTACCAATTATGTGCTCGTTTTGTATTTTCGATTTCGTTTATTTTGGTTTTTGATTCGTTGTTTGGAGACGGAACAAAGAGGAACTAATAGGCATTTAGTTACCTTGAGTTCCGGGCAGCATATCTTGAGCTCGGGAATTCGGTTTCGAATTCCGTCACCTACGTTGAGCTCGTTTCGGCGAACCGAGTTCAATGAAATTAACCTTTTATTTTTATAAGCTCGTTTGATACCCCGAAACCTCGTACGAAACAAGCGTCGCGCCTAAACGCACCTATGCCCACTAAAATGACCCTAACTCCCTCCCTATTGGTCCAAATGGGATGAAACTTGGTCCCACACTTAGCCAACTCATTTCCCCTTTTATTACTCAGCCATTTGAGCCTTTTTCATTACAAAATATTCCCCTTTTCAGCTGAAGCATACCGAGACAAGAGAGGAAGATAGGAGAATAGTGCATTTCTCACATTTTGAGCTCAAGACTTCCTCAATCCCTTCCATCTTCAAGAGGTAAGCTTGGTTTTAGATCCTCCATCTCCTCCTCTTTCTTTCTAGTGCTTACATGTTGAATATTATGGAGTGAATCATCGTTTTTTGGCTCTTATGTGCAATAGTAAGGGTTATGGTCATTTTTATGAATTGAGTATGATATCTTGTGTTTCCTTGGACTTTGATTGATCATAAATGCTCTATTTGCATCCATAAATGTTGTGTGAAGTTGGCATGAGTGGTAGTTGAGGCATGAGTGAGTTGCCATTAATGATATTTGGGGGAAATTTGGAGCTTTGAATCCATGATTGCCTATTCTTGCATTGGAGCATGTTTGAGCTTGGTTTCTTGCATGAATTTGATGTATATTGGATGTATATTTGATTTTAGATGTTGTAGTTTGATGTATGGAGGTTGGGTTGTGGTTTTTGGCTTGAGGAAGGGCTGAAAATTCGTAAATTTTCAGCCCAGGGGTAGGTAACGGCCGATAGACTGTTTTAGTGTTTTTAGGGATAACGGGCGTTACCCGGTACAGGAGGGAGCCTGTACCAGGTAACGGCCGTTACCCTGGTACAGATCCCTCTTGTACTAGGTAACGGGCGTTTGCCCTTTTTGGTCTTCCGGGGGTTAACGGCCGTGAACCCCTTTTTGTGCAAGGTGTTTGTTTTCGCGTTCCTTTGCTTCGTAGCTCGTTTCCTTGGTTTGTTTATGACTTATATGTGTTATTAACATGTCTTTATATGCATTATATGATATGAAATGATTTTGTGATTCTATTTACGTGCTCGTTTATGAATTATGATCTCATATGCACTTATGTGCCATTTATGACCTAATTGCTCTTTCATATCATTTCGTTTGCATCATTCATGAACATATGCATTTACCGAGCGGATATTTGGTACATATTGAGTCTAAAGTTCAACCCTTGTTGTTTTTTTTAAGAGGTTGGTCCCGAGCGTGATGAGACTATCCCATAGGTGCCCGGTTATATCCTTTTGTCTCCACTACGCACGGATAAGGTGAGGTTTTGGTCTTTTTGTTATTTTGACCTAAAACCCTATGTGATTTGAAGCCCGCATGCGATTTATGTATATTATATGTTAGATATATGTTTGATATGTAATTTGGGGGCTTTATCCCATTTGTTAAGGGTATTGAAAACATTTTTATGTTTACGTATGAACTATTTTGTCTTCGTTTCTTTGAAATTGGTGTTAAGGGTGTGTGTGTGCGAGAGTTGGCTTTGAAAGATAAGCTATGTTGGATTATGACTATGAATTGTGATTTTGGGCCCCGGAGAATGGTATGGTATCTCGGGTCGACCGAGGGGTCGCTGAGCTCTCCCATCAACATTCTCCACTTTGAGAGGTTTACCTACCCTAGGAGATTGGGGGAAAGGTTGTCTCTTGAGCCGGTGGTAACCCCGCCGAAGGTTTCAGGAAGGTTATTAAACCCTGTCTCGTGGGAATATGATCGATAGTTAGGACCGTCAATCTTTCTATCACCTGGAGTTGGTCAGTTTATGTATTCGCGTTTTAATTTAGCTTTGAATTAGAGAAGTTGGAGTTGGAGACTCGTACTTGCTGAGTCGTGGGTGTGCGTTTGAATCTATGGAACGAGAATGGACTCATAAATACCTAAAACTTGGTGATTTGGCCTTCGGCCCTTTTCTCTTACTTTCAATCTATATATCTATTATCACGGGAAAATGATTTGGCTTGCAAAAACCATTCTCGGGCCATGGATTGTTTAAGATTGTTGAATGCTTTGCTCTATACGTATTATGGGTGTGTGTGTTAGCCCCTCACTTGTCTTTAGGACTAACCCTCATTGTTGTTTTCTTTTCTTTTCCTTCTTTGAGTTTTCAGGTACAGTTGGAGTCGAGCTAGGCGATAAGCTTGTCTTTGTGTCTTACTTGTAGGATAGCTCGAGTCTCATTTTGCATCATAGTGGATTACTTATGTATTTTCAGCACTTACGACATATGTTGGAGAATTGAATATACATTTATTATTTTGGCCTCGGATGGGCATTGTATATTGATATACATTATATCGTGCTTATGAAGTTTATGAATATGTGATCTTGGGTTTTTGTATGATGTTTTAAATTATTGCTTCCACATGTTTGTTTGATCGCACTCTGATTTAGGGTCTAGACCACCCGGCTTAGGTTTGTTTTTTTTTATTTGTCTTCCATTCTCTAGGGTTTGATACGTGTGCAGTTCTATTTCGTTACACGTGTTGGGCTCTAGTGCGGGGATGTGGTGCCTCACGTGCGGGGTGCTACAATATATATATGCGTGTGTACCCCCTTCACTCAGTCAGTTGGCTGACCCCTCCCTCTCGTTGTTTTTAGTTGTCTTGCAGGTCCAGTCTTTGCTAGTCGGGAGTCTTTTGGTCTTTTATTCGAGTCTACACTTTGCACACTCACCGTACTCCATAATTTGGTAGTTGTTATTCTTATTATTGGCCCGTGTACCTTATTCATTCCTGTAAGCTATGTAATTACTCGTTTAAGATTTGTTAATTGAATTGCCCTTACTGGGCTTTGTTTGAATCTGAAAAGAGGCCTGAGGCGCCCAAGTTTGCTTGTGATTGGCATGTTTACTTTCTACAAGCCCATGGCCAATGCGTGTGTGTGATTTAGCTTCCGCTTCTGCCCTTGTATGTGTTTAGTTTTAATTGATAGGGTCTAATTTCCCCTAGCTTACGTTTGTTTTTTATTTGTCACCTGTTCGCCGTGGTTTGATTCGGGTGTGGAGTTCCCATTTCGTACTCGGGTCGGGCCGTGGTGTGGGGGATGTGGTGCCTCTCTGTTTAGGGTGTCACATCTTAAGGTGGTATCAGATCTCCAGGTTGCAAAACCGGAGTTCTAGTGTCGTGTATTGTCGAGTCTAGGTCGTACGGCTTAGGAACTACTTGTCAACGTGTGCACTGCATTGTTCTTGATCGTTGAAATGCTTTTCTTTTGAAATTTGTTGACTCAGTTGATGCACTTCACATCAAATACGTGCCTTGTTGTTGATTATGTGGCGTGAGCATATCTTAATCTCATGCATTATATTTGAAATGAATTGTGAATTAAAGGTATGAAGAGAATATCAAACCACGGCCAATTTCTACTACGACAACAAGCTATCTCAAGTACTTCTCTCAGAAATAAGGGATATGGGACTTCACTAGGGATTTAGGTATAAGGATTCGTGATTCGTGGGTTTTCTTCAATTGGGATATGAGTTGCATAATGAGATCCGGAATGGAAGCATTGAATTGTGGGAAGTTGCAAATTCTAAATCAAACATGGTAACATGATCAACGCGAAACCTATAGAAGATATGGGGCAAAAAATGGAAATGGTAAAGAAAGGCAAAGAGTCTTTGGAAGGGAATTCAATGCTCAAGTGAAGGTAATTAGAGGACGAGTCTATTTAACCGGTCAAACTTATAAGGGATGAACCGAGAGAAACCTCCATTAAGGAGACAATTATGTTGAAGACTAGACAACATTTATGAATCGATTCTTTGAGAAAAGTCAAGATACCAATTCCACGAGTATAGGAGCATTCGAGCTTAGGAAAGGTAATTTTGGGATATGGAAACACACAAGTTGATACAAGATGATTTCAAAGAATTAGAAGACCGTGGGTAAACAAGAGGTGATCAACAAATTTGAGACAGCACGTAATTGGAGACATGAAGGATAATTCTTAAGCTAAACCTTATCCAACTACGGAGACAGGTTCAATGCATTCATGGCACGCGCATCATACATCGCAATAAATTATATAATTTCTTTATTAGATGTGCGTGCACCTCGACTTGAATTAATTGTTTAAATGTGTTGCATCTTTGACTGGTTGAAAGTGTGCTACATGCATTGAACATTCTTACCCAACACGTATACCTTAGTGTTTGATTGATAGGAAGAATTTTCTCACCCTATACTTTGTATGCCATAATAAATAAGTCGAGTTTGGGTTAAGAATGTGTTTTGGATGGCAAAGTAGATGAAGGTACAATGAGAGATTTAAGAGTTGAGAATTGGAATTGGAAAACGTGGAAGAAAGAGTATGGCGGATATTCTAGCCAAACACTTCAAGAGGAGAATAAGCAAAAGTGCCGAACTCACTACATAATTAGGATCAAGGCATTTGAGGGAACCAACTTTGAAGAAGTCAGAGAATTTTGGTCAAATAAATGAAGGGATCAAGTTCAACAAAGAAAGAAGGAGAAATCTTAAGGGGGAGAGCACGACTAAGAAATTTATTTAAGGTCTTCATCGTGTCGAGGAAGCTACTTCAAGTTGGAATAATGGAAACACAAGATGTTACAAGTCAAGGGACTTTACAAGAGTGATAGAAAATTCTCATGCCAATGAACTTCAAAACCAAAATAGTAGATTCCAAGAGCACGTGGAGAAGAAATAAAGATTCCCCATGGTAAAGGGGGAGATCGAGGGACAACTGGTGCATATGAATCCAAGTCAGCAATTTTCTTTAAACGAATATAACTTCAATCCTTTAAAAGGTAAAAGATGGAGCTTTAGAGTGGCACCGTTTAGGTACCAAGGATGATGAGAATAAGATAAGAGATCATAATGCCATCCAAATCATCATATTCCGTGATGGTGGAAGTGAGAGAAGAATCAAACGAACACCAAAGGCGGGATAGGATATGAGGAAGATAGAGTCTTCAGTTCGTCAATCATTTTTCCACAATGAGCTAGAGGCTTATTTGAGAGTATGAAGGTGACCCGACCGTTTGAAAGATGTTTCTAGAACTCGAGTTCATTGAAGGCCTGTACTAGGGAGGCAATCTAAGAGAACTGAACCAAACATGCAACCGAAATTCGGCGGAACAATGTTGGATAATCACGAAGTGGGTACTTAGAAGATGGAGCCGACCAAGAATTTAGTTTCCACTCAAAGAGATCGACCCTAGTTTATTTCGTCGGTGTACGGTACACTTGAGCATTCACGACATATTCATGCATACACTTTACTATTGTTTTCTTTCCGTTAGTGACTGCATGTGGGTGATGCTTAATTCTTTGTGCATGTCGTGTGTGTGAGTTGCATGTTGTTGGCTAGCTTGCCGCTGGTGGCAGCTTAGTTTCGTGAGTGTTAGACTTTCATTGAGACGAGGGTCGTGGAGATCTTATGGAGTCAAGTTCCATCGAACACCGGAGTATTTGATCAAGAATGGTTCGATTCTCTCGACATTGAACCAGCTTTGTAGCATTGAAGAGTTCGGTTAGGTTCATGGTTGTGAGTTAGTGGTTGTCAAGGTACCCTATTCTTTTCAAACCGAACCCCAAGAGTTAGGTCGTAGTAGACTCGGAAGATAAGAGTTGAATCCTTCGGACCCTCTCGTTGTATGAGTCCAGCCGAGCTGCTCGCTTAACACCGGATTGAGTTCGAGAACGAGACTTCCTTGCGACAAAGTCAAGACCCCTGTTGTTTGAAGCCCTTTCTGAACTAATTCCTGTGGGGATGTCGTGAACCCCGTGTGGGATGAACACAGAGAGTTTTAGCTAAGAGTCCAGAACTCAAAGCAGTGGATCTGAGGACAAATCCTTTTTAAGGGGGAGAGGTTGTGACGCCCTGTGTTTTCAAGTCTAAGCAGGTATGACGTCACGAGTGAGGTTAGACCGAGTGTTATATGATTTACATGAATTAAGTGTTTAATTAATTCTTTACGTGATTTATTTGTGAGTATGTGTGTGCGTAACTAATGTTTGTTCATTTTAATTTATCACACGTACACATTATTCCTTCCTGAGCCTCGGACTTTTATTTCTTGTAAATTCCCGAACCCGTCTCCTATCCCTTTTATTTTAATTCGGGAACTTAATTTTACCCCAATCGTATTTTAATTTGAGCCAAATCACACAAGTTATCACAGCGCACGAATATTTCATAAATCCCAAACGTTATATTATGCACATTTTATTCATATCACACATCATATATAATACACATATACATTCTTATAACTTATATATATACATACACAAGAGAATTCAAATATTATACATATACATGCACTCTCAACTTTATTACATATTATACATATACACATATACTTTATACATATACAACTATACAATATATTATATACACTTTAACCCTTCTTTTTTTCCCCACTTCTTTCATTCTTCTTTCTTCTTCCCTTCTCTCTCTCCATGAGATCCACACCAAGCCACCACCACCGAGCCCACCGGTGCCGCCACTTCCATCTCTCCAGAACCACCACTTCATCATCATCACCTTTCTCTCTTCTTCATCTCCATTCAAGCAAGAGTAAATGAATCAAGAAATCAAGAAGAAGGGGGGAAACCTAGCTCCATCAACTCCGGCAAGAATCCGACAATCTAAGACCACCACGAGCTCATCTCGACACCTTCGTTCCATCTCCGGTAAGAGCTCTTTCATTTCCTTGGTTGATTTGGGTGATCCATGTATATATGTGTATGTATATATTTGTATAATTGATGGGTTTATTGAATTCCTGGATTAATACTTGTTTTTATGTGATTTATAAGTGCTATATCTTGTATTGTGATGCTTTTGTGAGTTGTTTGGTGTTTAATATGAGTTTGGGACGGTTTGGAGCTTGTTTCCCGTCATTTTTGTTGTCCAGAAACTTCTACGGGCATGGAGGGAGCCCGAGTTTCTGCCTCATTTTGTCCCTTCTTCCACGGGCGTGGGGATTTCCTCCCCGGCGTGGAAAATGCCCTGTTTTCTTCCCGAGTTTGTTTTGCTTCGTTCTCCTTGATAGGAACTCCTTTTGAGATGTAATTTTAACACTAGAAACATTTTGAAGTGTAGTTTAACGTAAAATTGGAATCACATCAATATCTTTTCTAAATTGTGAGATCTAATCAATTATTTTTTGTGCCGCTGTTTTCTCGAAAATCTGCTTTCACTCAACTTCGTACCTTCGCCATTTTCTCCTCGTTTTGAACCATGATTTGAGCCATACATATTTGGAAATCCCTATGCGTCTACTTTCATTTCCAACAAACAAAACCAAATTCCCATTTCTCAATCTCAAGTTATAGCCTTTTTCCTACAGCTTGCACATTTCCTAAAAACGTCAACTTTTGCCAAAACTTGCCAAGATCCCTTTTCTTGCATTCCTTTCGCTCCCTTAACTCTCGTATGTGTTTTATATGAATTGTTTACTTAAATTAAATAACTATTTGATTGAAATCTATGCATGGATTTGATCTTTAATTTTTGAATTGTTATGAGTTATGAACGAGTGATTCAATTATATGTCTAAGTGGCCTTAATTGTACATAGAACACCTCCACGACACATTGTTATTCTTTCTACATGTCACATCACTTCATGAACATTTCCGTGCGTCCTACTTGGTTTTATTTTGAGTCGTGTCTCACGAGTTCACCGTGTTTCCTTTCTTGTTCAGTGATCTCCTCGGTGGAGACGTTCGGGATTCGTACTATCTCTCTCTCTTGGTCCTTCTTGCATTTGGAGATGAGGGTTTTCTTTTATATGGACCTATAAACTTTCATGAATTAGACATAGCCAAATGGTTTTTTTATTAAATTAACCATATCTTTTATATCGGCTATGTACCGAAAATGATTTATAAATTGTGTACGTGTTAACCTTGAGCCTGTTTTGCAAGATATTTCCTGTGCCCCCGGCTCTCCTTGCGCAGGGTTTTCCAGTGTGGATTCCTGTTCGTGGGGCCCAGGGGCTTGTGTCTTGAGTGATCCGGGGAGGTATCGGGCCGACGGTGACCTCTTGTGCAAGTCCCACCTTTTTGGAGCAACCTGGATACCTACCAGGAGGTTTGGTGGGAGATGGGATTCCGATCTCCAGTTTTTGCTAGGCGGGAGTCTTTTGGTCTTTTGTTCGAGTCTGCACTTTGTACACGCACTGCATTTCATGTCTGTTTTCATTGGCCTGTGTGCCTTATTCATTCTTGCAAGCCGTGTCGGCTATTGTACGCATTTATTTAGGCCCGTGCCCATGGTTTATTATCTTGTTTGGGCTTGTAGCCTTTGTTTATTGGAGCCTGTGCGCTCATATCTATCTTGATTCTTTTTGTCGCTTTCGCACTACTTGTTGGTTTACTTGACTGTTTGGTACAGGGTTAGTTCCCGCCTAGCTAGTTAGTCTTTTCCCTTGTCTTCAGTTCGCTGTGAATTTGGTTCATGTATGATTTTAAATTTCATGGGTGGACGGAACTCCCGGTGCGGGGGATGCGGTGCTCTCCGTTTAGGGTGTCACACACCACCTGGAGGAAAAAGGCATAAATGATAGTGATTGTGCACAAAAGAATGAAATGTATGAAAAGAAAGAATGAATAAATGTTTAAAGGATTACACGAGATGTTGGTTGGAGATAACGCACGCCCTCTCGCCAGGCCAGTAAAGACCTAATGTAAAATGGTTGTTAAAATCCCCTTTGATGATTTTTTTTCTCTCACCCGCTTGGGGAATGCTTTGAAAACCTCACTCGGGATTATAACTTGCATTTGAATATTTAAATACTGTCTTATACTATACTTATGCCTTGTTTTTATACCCATCAGTTTCTTTTAGACTGAATCCGTTTGGTTTTCAGTTGTTTGTGCAGGACAGGAAGTGCTAGGCGGGAATACAGGTCTTTTGGAGTTTTACATTTAGGTCTAACATTTTTGTATTACACTTTATTCATATTCGTATATTTTGTACTTATGTTAAGATCGTCTGTGGAGCTTATAGTATGCTTGAGGCTGTGAAGGCCATGACTACTTGTATTATTTTGTTAGAGCTTGTGGCTCATGGTGATTGTGATGTATATATATCGCTTGCTTTCGTCTTTCTATTTTCTACTCTGATTCATGTTTAAGTTTATATTAATTGGTTCAAGGGTTAGTCCCGCCTAGCTTAGAGTGTGCGTAGAGTCCCCGTTCGCCTTAACTTGGCACGTGTATGGATTGTCCATTTCATATGTCGGCCGGGTCTCAGTGCGGGGGATGTGGCATCACGTGTTGGATGCTACAGTACAATATGAATTAATGCATGAAAATGATGCTAATAATTATTTAAAATGATCATGTAATCATTCAATGTCCAACGGACCATATAAACATGCAATTGATCGAAGGGGATCGAAATTGAAATAGTTGAACTCCAAGGTTTTGGTCCTGATCGGGACGGGTTTTAGTACAAAATGAGTCCCGACCGAGACAAAGCTCTAGATTTGAATCTGCAAGACCATCCTGGCCAGGACGAAAATAGTGCCGGCCGGGACACTCTGTCCCGAGACCCTACTGGACCTCCTTCCTGGCCGGGACTGTTTTTCAAAGAGTTTGAGTCCCGATCGGGACAAACGTCTCGTTACTAAAATACATTGTCGTCCCGATCGGGACAGAAAATTGCCCAGGTCGGGATGACCTACTGGAAGTCCTGCACATCTTTTGCAACAAGGGGTCTCGGTCGGGGACTGGTTTCAGCACAAATTGAATCCCGACTGGGATCTTCTGTTCGAAAACAGGGAAACCCTGGGTAATGCATGAAAATGCATCCAAATCCAAAACCAACACCACCAATTCATGCACAAACCATTCCAACAATATAACAACACATGCACACATCATATATCATCATTTAAACATGATTAAACTACCAAATTCATCAAACCCAATTGGTAAATTCATTCCAACAACTTATATATGCATATAATCATAAATGCTTCAACAACCAACTCATCCATGCATTTATTTCATCATAGCATCATATATAAACACCCAATCATGCATCAATTCAAGAATCAAAGTTCCAATTCTCCAAACCCTTACTGTTCATTTTACAAGAAATTTGAATCGTAACCTTAAATGTGATGAAAATGGAGGGAATGATGTGATGAGGATGATGAAGATGATGTTCTTGATGCTTGGCGACAATTTCCTCCTTCTTTTCCCAACCTTGATGAATGCTTGATGATGCAATGAAAATGGAGAAGAAGAAGCAAATGGGTTCTCTCGTTCTTGGAGTGAGAATTGGAGAATGAAGAATGAGAGTGAAGTGAGGTGATGTAGTTGGTAAGAAAGGTATGGGAGTTGGAGTGTATATGTGTATATATTGTATAATGTGACGCCCCGATCGTTCGGTCGTACAGGTATGACGTGTGTGACCTTATTTGTACGATTTAAATTCATTAAATTATGTAATTACGTGAATTATATTGTTAATCTTCGAATTATTTTCTAATGTGACATAATTGAATAAGTGATTACGTGATTTGATTGAAATACTTGGACCTATGAAATAACGTGCGCATGAATGATGTGATCTCGTACCGATCCTTTGCTTCTTGGACTTGGAATTTGGTGGATTTTGAATATGTAATTGATATGCGTGTTATGAGCGTGTGCATGTATTCATGTTGCATTTTGGAATTAATTTGGCACGCATACTCATTTCATTCTAAGTTAGTGACGAAAAGGGGGTTAACGAGCACTTAAGGCACTTTTTGTTCCGGCATGTATATCTTGAGCTCGGGAATTCGGATTCGAATTCCGTCACATCCATTGAACCCAGTCGACGATTTGGATTCGATGGGACTAGCCTCATATTTTCCTAAAATTGTTCGGACCCTCGAAATTTCAACCGAGTCCCTTAATCCCGAGTATATAGACACTAAAAATGCCATAACTCTCTCAACTTAAATCCAAATCAAGTAAAACTTGGCCCCACATGCCCCTTACTCACTCCCCTATCATCCATTACACTTTACATTCCAAAATTAATCTCCAAGTTTAAGAGAAAGCAGCAGAAACTGAGCCCCCTTCTTTCAACCCCAAGAATTTCACTATTCATCTTCTCCCTCACAAGCTCAAGTCATTTATCACTTTCCATCTCTTTAAGTTAACTTTAGATTATTGTATGGATTCCTTACATCTTTCATTTAAGCTATAGTATGCATGGATTGAGCTAGCTTTGCATGAGATTGGATATATGGAAGGTTTGAGCATGTTTGGTGATCACCTTGTTTCCTTGGTTGTTTCTTTTGTTTTAATGCATGAAAGTGATCATTTTAGTCTCCTCTTTACATTTATGAGCATGTATTATGTGGTAGTTGAGGTTTATTGAAGTTTCCATTAATGAGTTTCAAGGTTTTTGTTGGAAAACTTGATCATTCATATTATTCTTGCATCTTTGAGTTTAGTTTGAGTTTCATGCTTGTATGATTGATAGTTTATGCTTGTTTCATGCCTTGTTGTGGATAGAGATACACCTTGATCCCTTCTTTTTGGTACGAAATAGGGCCATGATTTGCTGCACATTTTTTAAAATGCAGGGTGACACAACCGTGTCACCTTATAACTAAAAATGGACACGGTCGTGTTGTGTCCGCGTTAACTTGAAAAAAAATTAGACACAACCGTGTCCAAATGCAGTACAAAACCAACA
>JBBMKE010073441.1:0-17598 GCA_037834125.1 Lippia alba | reverse complement strand
ATTTGTGTATATATTTACGTGGTACATCATATTGGACATACAAACAGGGAATTACAAAATGGATCATATCTCTCGAGTCTTCACTTTGAAATAGTAGAGAATAGAGAGGTTTTATTGAATCATAAACTATAAAAAGCACTTGAATCAACAGCGAAAAGCACAGCTTTTATAGTAGAATTTTGGGTCTTATTTTGGGATTGATGCTTCCTGAGCGAGACTGGTTCCACTGGCCATCATGCAAACGATTTTGGCGTTAATAATATCAAAAATACTTTTGACATGACGGACGACCCAGTTATACGCAGGATTTAGTATCGGCCAAACCAATACCACCAGCAGAGGCGTCATCATTACAAGAGGCAAGAACCATTAACGATGTGGGAGAAAGATAGATACCGCAGAAAATATTGAAATGAGTCCGCAGGCTAAACCAACACGAACCAATATATGAAACAAATACCATCCAGGGGTGGTGGCATTTGCTTCAGAGTTTCTGCGATCAGAAAAAATACTTTTGTGGTTGTAAGGAAACACCAAGCCGGTATAGGATTTTCATCGAAGGGGCCAGTTGCTTTGCCTTGATACTTGAGTCAGTTGAGTGCTGCAAGCCCAATTCCTAAGCTGGGAGCTATATATTTCAGGGCACTATACCGAGAAAATAGTGCTCCGAGCCACTTTTGTCCAGGTGCCTCATCCATGCTACATAAATTTCAGAATATGGATTATATCTCCTAAAATATTGAACAATATTTAGAGTTTTAGTATAAATCTTTTTTCTTATAACACAATCAAACTAAAGGGTGAGCTAAAGTTACCTCAAGGGAGCGGTGAAATCATATGGACTGAGCGAAATCAAGAGATGAACAAGGGAAAAACATTCTCCTCTTTGAATATTATTCGCCAAGTCCGTCTGCATGTCAAACGTATGAGTGAGACATCACGCATGAATAGAAAGAATTGGAGAGGTGATATATGTCGTTCTTTAAGTTTCGGAGTGCGTTTTGAGAAGCCAAAAACGAATTCTGTCATGGTGGTTAGATGGATGAAACCTCGACAGGATGAGTGGAAATTGAATAACGATGCCCCGTCAAAAGGAAACCCAGGATTAGCGGGTATTGACGGAGCTATCCGGAATCACCATGGCTCCTTAATTGCTGCGTATAGTGAGGGTATTGGATGGGCAACCAATACGAAACCTGAGCTAATGGCTTTAGTTAAGGGCGTAGAACTTGATGCGAAGGCGATCATTGCCATCATCCAGAGGCAACAATCAGGTGATTGGTTTATCAATAAATTGTTAATTGGTTTTAACAAAGCCATTAAACACATGCAGGTTCGAATTTCTCATATTTATAGATAAGGCAATGGGGTTGCGGATCTTTTGGCCTCACGAGGTGCTGAGCAACAACTGCGATGGTCCTTCCCAGAGATGAATGTTTGAGTGAACTCAAAGGATTCATCTTGATGGACAAATGGGGGTTACCTAATTTCAGGTTCAAATAATCCTATGTTTTACTTGCTCATGAGTTTAGTTGGTATCAGTTTTCCTAGACTTACTAGCATAGGAGATAGTAATTTAAATTTTGTGTTAGTCATGATTGATCATCAGACTACCTGATATGGTTTACATTAATTACACTAAATCTAACAGGATGATCTTTTGGAGGTTTTGGAAAGGAAAATTTGCAATGCAGGTTAATTAGGTGTCCCAAGAAGCAGATTATTACAAGGGGCAATAGTCGCTTATGGACTCAGCTGCCAGATATTCACTTTAAAGGAATTGATGGAAATAATATTGTACATTTTGTCCGGAATCGCGCGAAAACCAACTGCTATCCTTTTCAAAGGACAATCTCTAAAAAAGGTCCTGAGGATGCCGCTGTCATTTATGCGAACAATTGTTGTGAGGTTTGGGATAGTCTTTATGTCCTAAGCGAAGCCCGGAAGTTTGGGTGCCACATCCATGGGCAAATGATTGCTCCGATAAGTGCAGTGTATAATAGGGATCATTTTCCTACATATGCCATTGCTTTTGTGTTTTGTTATTATATTTTTATTTGGCACTTTAATTGTAATAGTCTCTCAGATGTTTGGATTATGGCGCATTGTCTGTACACTTGGTTTTTGTTGATTAATAATACGAGGGGGACCTCCTTCAACCCCACGGTCTCTCTGACCGGTTCGTCAAAAAAAAAAAAAAAAAAAAAAGAAGGGAGCCGTGGAATCAATTAGGCGGAGCAGCCGTGCTGTGCAGGGCCAGGGTAGTCGACGGTGCCTCTCTCTATATATTTATAGATTTTCTCACTCACTCGGTTTTTTTTACTATAGGGACATTTTATTTGAGGAACTTTCTCACTCTGCATAACTTGACTTTTAAAGACGCGATATAGAACGCACTACCTTGGCCGAGTCATTATTTTAAGTTTTTAACCAAGATTGACCAATAATATTTAATTAATAATCATAGGTTAATATGATTGTTTTTTGTTAAATTAATTATTCGTATAAATTGGCGGGAGTATGCAACCACCTCTAAGGAATTTGAACGAAAAGTAGCCATGATTTTGTTAATAATCCGTACCTGCGGCTTTTTTATTCTAGTTTTAAGATTATTTTTTTAGTTAAACCCTTAATTTATTTCTGTTTATAATAAAAATATAAAGAATAGTGTTTTTTCTGATCAAAGGTTTATAATTATTTTTTCATATCATATAAATATAACTATTTCAGACAATTTAAATATGAGATGGGGGGCATGCATTCAGTTTCAAACAGATAATAAGCACATGATAGAACATGAGTAGCACGATATATATTTTTTGCAAATTTCTCATATGAAAAGTATCTAAATATCTAATATAACACAATATAGTAAAAGAATTCTCTTAAAAATATTTGTATAGTAAATCAAGTAGGTGGTATATATATATATATATATATATATATATATATATATAACATTCAAAATTTATTTCATAATTTTAACATGTATGTATGTATAACATTTAGTGGGCAACAGCTCTAAAAAAATGATGTTGACTTAATTAATAGAAATAGCTATACGGTCAAAACCGCTTCTTATATTATTGAACTACTAAAATCGAATGGGCGAATTAATTAGTATTCAAGTGTCTTTTTTCTTATTAATGTGTTAATTTAATTAAATGTCTTATATATATTTATTAATTAGACATTAATCATTATCCATAGAAGAGTTTATACCCTAGGTAGTTCTGAAAGCTCAAAACACTTTAGCTTCTATTTTTTGTAAGCTACTGGAATATAATTTGAAGAGAAAGATAGGAGCTCATAAAGCTTTTCTTTACTTTTGTATTAATCTGAGTTCTGTGGTAAAGCAAATCAACAACCCCTCTATACAGATACTAGTCATGACTTTTCATAAGGAATTAAAAAGAAAATGAAAACTATAAAGACTATTCTTTGGCCTTTCATCTACAAAGACTCTCGGCCTTTTATTTTCTCCAAATAACAACGCAATTAAAACTCACTAAAGCTATTATTTAATGTTTAAACAAAACTTCCCCATAAACTTAAATACTTCTACCATCAGCCATACCAATCATCTTCTTGTATTTATCGAGAAGTACTTTCAGTAGCGGTTTATCGAGAAGTACTTTCAGTAGTGGTTTTGTAAAGATATCCGCAGCTTGATCCTGACTTGTCACGTGCACCAATTCCACACTTCCTTCACACAATCTCGGATAAAGTGAAAACGAACATCGATGTGTTTGCTTCTTTCATGGGTCACTGGATTCTTTGCCAACTCAATTGCTGATTTGTTGTCAACTTGAATCATGGTTGGACCTAGTTGCTTTAACTCCATCTTACTAAATAAATTTCTAAGCCATATTGCATGACATACACACCAAGATGCTGCAACATATTTAGCTTCACATGTCGAGAGTGACAAGGGCCAATCCTGACGCGCCACGCGTCGCATACGTGGCCCTCCATGGACCAAACACGTGGCAATGAAATCAAAGCAATCTGGTCAACGACGCTACTCGATCCTCACAAGGCGAACAAGCCGACCTATCCTGCATAGTGCCTGTCGGTCGGTGATGATTCAACTAGACATAAACCATCGGATGGCCTTACCTGGTCATTAGAAACCGCTTTTCCTTTTGGAGGTCGAACCAAATTCGACCTCTGAATATGGGACCTACGCCGCATGCCCAACACTTAATGCTTCTGACATACCGTACTAGGCAGTTATGCAACATTAAATGCTCACAATAATATCTTTCTCACTCCTTCAGGTATAAATACCCCTTAATTTATGCTATTTACCAAGCACATTAACTGCACTTAAGTCTGCCCAATCGATGTAATTAATACTTGAATACTGACTTGAGCGTCAGAGTGCCGACATAGGGAAAAACCCCTCCTGTCCCTATCCGACCTTCAATTCACGTTTGCAACCATTTTCCAGGTCGACTGAACTTCAAGCATCCCCAAAATTATAAATTTGAGTGATCCAGTCAGCTCCGCGTGGGCCAAGTCAACAAACCAGAATTCGACACGATTATTTTGGCGCCGTCTGTGGGAAATTGCTCGAGTGAAAGCCAAACTTCTTAGCCGATGCAACTACGCAAATGAACAATAACAGGGGATGGGCAGGAAATATTCCATCAGTCAAATGCCCCCGAGACCGGAGCCGGGACGAGTACTCCGGCAGTATCCCCTTCGGTAATAGTCGGTGCCACTGAATTAGTACCGACTCGAGGCAATAGCGGCGGTAGCCGAGAACAGACCTCCGATCTTTCCGGAGAAGCCAAGATCTAACCCAGTGGCTTCGCCGACCTCACACTATCCTCAGTCATATGGACAACTCCCCGCCCAGCACGGGTATCTGCCGCCACCGTATTAGGGGTACGCCCCGCCTCCGCCGGGGTATTATGACTATTATTACGGACCGACGCCGCCACCAGGCCCAGGCCAGTGGCAAGGGGCGGGCCGAGGACAACCTCCCGCCGAAGATGTGCAGCAAAACCAAGAGACCGACTCGGGGCACCGACGCCCTGACAAGGGCCCTGTAGAAGATGACAGCCCCTCGGGGCGGGCCAACCACAACGGAAGAAAGCTACAAGTGAAGGAGTGACTCGAACTGAGTTGGTCGTCTCCCAGACTAAAAAGGAGCAGCCCCTCGGTGTTCGACCGATTGGGAGGTAGGGTCAACCCGGATCCCTCACGAAGAGCTAATCGTGGGTTCCAGGTCGGACCTGAAGACCTCAGAAATCAGATCCTGAAGAGGGATCACCACGAGCCACAAAGAAATCGGGCTGCCAATCAAAGGCCGTTTAACAACGCGCCGAGAATCGTCGATATCACCGGGGAGGAATCGTACGTTAATGCGAACGCTCCTAAGTCAGGAAGACCGGCATCGTTAAGAACTCTCTCTACGAGCTCCAGCGTGGGATCATGGTTATAGGAGAGCCCAAGAAGCCCGTTCCCCTTTTTCCTCCGAAATTCTCTGGGCTATGGCGGAAGATAAGATGCCTGTTAATTTGCCGCAGTACTCCGAGACGTCCGACCCGGAGAGATATGTCGATCGCTTTGAAATAGAAATTAGCATGTTCGGGCACTCTCCCCATGTTCGGGCTAAAATTTTCTCAACTACTCTGAGAGGGGCGACCCAAGACTGGTTCTCAAGGTTGCCCCCGAGGAGTATTCGGAAATACGACCACCACATCGACGACTTTATAGCGCACTTCTCCGCTGTGAAAGGAGATAAACTCCCCTTGACCTATCTCTACAATATCGTCCAAGGTGAGGGAGTCGCTCAGAGATTTCTTTTCCCGATTCTCCCGAGCTGTCGTCTAGGTCGAGACTCCGAGCATGGACATGCTCATTCGAACCCTTCATGGAGCCCTCAGGGATAAGGGTTGCGCCGACCACATCGTGCAGAAGAACCCAAAATCTACTTCGAGGATCTTAGAGATCGCCGAGAACTAGATGAGGTTGGAAGAAATTCGAACAGCCAACCAGGATGCCCCGATAGCTAAGGTCGACTCGTACTCGACCTCAAGGATCGACTCTCCTCGATTCGAGTTGAAGAAAGAGAAAAATCGGTCCGAGAAGGGATCTGGGGTAGAAAGAAGCCCTACACCCTCTTGAACCGACCCATCGACGAAATTTACAACATTGCACCAACGCATCTCTTCAAAAATCCAAAGCTGACCCGAGAGACTCCCAAAACTCGGGACTCTCCAAAGTACTGCCATTTCCACAGACAGTTGGGCCACAACACCTCCGAGTGTTTCGTCCTGAAAGATGAGATTGACGACTGATCAAGGGGGGCTAGCTCCAGGAGTTCGTGAAGAGGCTGGATGAGCTAGGTGTGCGGGCCGAGGAAATAAGAAAGCTAAGCCCACAAAGAAATAGGGATGCTAAGCAACCGATTGAGAGAGAGCACAACCTTCGGTGTCTCGGTCGGATCGATATGATAACCGGAGGCCCAGCCATAAGAGATACCAAATCGGCGAGAAAGAGGACAAGGAGGGAGGCCTAGAGAAACTACTACGGGTCGCACGAGGTGTACGAGATCGACCAGAAAGAGAGCTGGATAGATCAGGATATTAACTTTAGCAACAAGGACCACGTCGGTATGCCACCACGGGAGGGCAAAACGCCTAGTTATCCGATGGTGGTTACGCTCGACGTGGCCAATCACGCTATATCAAAAATCCTTGTTGACAATGGAAGTTCAGTGAACATTATCTATCTCACGACTCTCGATCGAATGAACTTAACTAAGAAACTTCGACTCGAACAACTTAAAACACCTCTAATTGGCTTCGGGGGCTCGAAAATATATCCAAAGGGACGGGTCAAACTGATCACCTCCATGGGAACACTCCCTAAGAGGGCGACCATCGAAATCGAGTACCTCGTGGTCGGGCTTATAACATTATTTTTGGTCGACCAGGTCTAATCGACTTTCGGGTGGTGATTTCCACATATCACTAATTAATCAAACTCCTCAGTCCAGCCGGAATAGGCGAGCTTAGGTGTGACATACCCATGGCATGGTCATGCAATTCGATCTCTATAGAAAAGGTAAAGCTGCCAGATCAAATAATAATCCCAGTGATTGATTTACCCGATGACAGCGAGGACGAGATCGAAGATTTCAACAACATGGACTCTGGAGGACCGGTCCGGATCTCTGAAAGAGCGAAGAAGAAGCAACGTAAAGCCGAAGCAGCTGCTCGAGTGGAATCCTCCAGCCAAACAGTCCAGATCAAGCTACAACTAGGTCCAGCACCCTAAGAACGGCCGGGGAAGGCATCTGCATCACATCCACCGGCCGTTTCACGCAGATAGCCCTAGCCAAGGGAATGACAAAGCCAACCTCATGAGTCAAAATGTCAATTGCAGCTTCGTCTTCAATTTTCTCGAGCCGGGGAGGTTGAGGATCCGGGCACCTCAGACCCACTATTGATCGATCATAATCTTGGGGAAGCCCAGCCCGCAAGCATTTAGCAAGGCATAGGTCGAATCCTTCTTGAAGTCGGCCACCCGAAGGGAACCTTTGATCTCCTGTATGCTGGGGACAACATGAACCTGTAAGCCCTGTAACACTCTGACTCGGCCATCAGATTTGTGATGTGTTCCTGGCAGTAGGCAATAGTCATCCTGGCCCCAACGATCTTGTCGGCCCGTTTCCCACTGTCGAACACCTCGACCTGCTTGAGAGCCTGCTTATCCAGCTGCTCGTGAACCTCGACTAACTCTTTCACCTTCCCCTCGAGCTGCTCATTCAACTTCATCACCGTGTCTTCGGCTTTCTTTTTGGCCACCTCAACCGACTTCAAGTGCAGCCCAGACTTCACACGCCCCAACTCGAGCTCCATCACTTTTTTCTTTAGGGATTTCACCTCCTTCCTCAACGGCTCCATATCCGACTCGACCGACGCCCTGTACTCCAATATAGTTCTTTTCTCTTGGTACACCTGCGCCTTCCGACCCAAATAGAAGATGTCCTGTATCAACTGTTACAAAAGGGAGAGGTCAACTACGTCGACTAATTACTTTGGAAAGAAAGGAGCAACTTATATGCTTACCCCCAGGGCTCGCACAGCTGCACTCATCTCGATGTCGAGGTTGCTATGGTTCCACCTTGACGTATGGTTGGCTTGGGTCTGGCAGCTATAATACAAGGCCCCCGTGAATTGGTTATCCCGAGGAGTAGTGCTCACGCGGCACGGGCGGCCATCATCGGTATTCAGGCTCAACCCCTCCGAAAAATATGGTTCAGAGATTTTGAACATCTTCATAAAGTTATTTATATCTTCCTCGTTAGCCGCAAATTGTGGGTCTGCCATCCTCCTCATCACCTCGTTTGAAAAAAGGGGCCAGGGACTTCTTAGTGCCCGATGGCGTCGAGGGCAGGGGGCCAAGATTTTCTTTTGAATGGCTTCCCCCGGCGATGCTCGCGTCTCGGCCAGTCCGAACCGACCTTGGAGTTTGAAATTTGGAGCTCTTCTCTTTACGTTCCTTTTTCTTGCCAGGCTGCTCGGCCACCGTCTTCTCTTTTCTTTTGTGTTGAAGGGTCGATTGCGCTGGGTGTGCCCCATCTCCTCTACTCGGTGGGGCCAGAGTAGCAATAGTTACTTGCTCGGGGGTTGCCGCCTGCGGAGACCGACCTTTTGGAGCGGTAGGAGTCTTGTGATCGGCGACCGTCTCCACCGCCCTAGCCATCTCAGCTTCTTTCTCCTCCTTGTCATAACCGCTCCTGAGAAGTGCTAACTAAGACATGATTACTTGATCTGCAAAAATAAGGAAAAAATAGGTTATAGTCGAACAGGGGAATCGAGCAAAAACTATAAATAATAAATTAGAAATCAAGAGCTATAGTCAAGCAAATATTGACCAATCATTTATACCGGGCTTAAACCTAACACTTGGCACCCCTGGAGCCAGTCTGAAGTCAACCAAGACTCTTTCTAGGTTAATTTTTTGTAGTCGAACATACCGACCTCCCGCATATCACGAACAAAGGTGTTTGACCAACGAGGCATCCCCGATGGAAGAGTCGATGTATGCCTCCATCACCACCAAAAGGTGCGTTTAAGATCGGACTTTCCACATAAATGAATTATTTCTTCCAGTTAACCCCATTTGACAAAGTCGGCGATGTTGTGAGTTTGCGCTTGCTCTTGAAAGCTAACTGCATAAAGCCATAGCCCGACAAAGATTCTTCGCCAATCACACTCACTTTAAAAAGATAGTCGAAAACCCCGACCATGGGCAACCCAAATTATTTCATTAAAACCAGCACTCTATTGACCATAGCATGAGCATTCGGCATCAGTTGGACCGGACATATATTTAAGTGATTAAATAACTCGACCGTCGTCTTCAAGAGGAATCCGGAACCCATTCTGCACCATCTTTCAGTTCACCATAATACAGTTGGGAGGCGGGTCGGTCAAACGCTGTCCAAGCTTTGGTCGAGTTACCCGATAGCCCAGGTTCTCGACATTCTAGCCGAATAACAAATCCCTCAGATCGGCAAATATTTTTACCGTAATTTTATAGAAAACTCCCTGGGGTCGTTCTCCAGTGCTCCTAGAGGAGAATTAGTGCCTGGAGGGATGTATATTCCTCCCTCTACTTCCCCGGCATCTTGATTCGAGGTGGATGGTCCAACCTCTTTCTCGGCCACGCTGGCATCATGCCCCACTTCATTGATCGGCCTCTTCGGCCCTGGGTACATCCCTACTGGGTAAATTGATGACACGGGCTTGGAGCGCAAAACCTACCCAGTCGGCGAAGTTGACTGCATGTCATTCGTGTCCTCCGAGTTACCGGTTATGTCTACTATCTTGTCAGTCGCTTGTCTCGACTGAGTCGATCCCACTCCTCCAGAACTCTAACAGTCGAAATCTGTGCTAGAGCCATTAGTTTCCTGCTCAGGGTTTTTTCTAGGACGCTAAGTGTCAATCAATGTAAACAAGATTGATGAGTTTGAAGCAAACATCACACTAACTCGAACAAGTTGTGACTCTAACTTATCCATCTTACATCTTCAAATAACGGTCAAGCACGAGCTGAGATGGGGTACTATTCTCTCGCTCATGCACTCTCGCCATGCAAAAAATAATAAAAATTGCAAAAGAAAAGGAACCGAAAAGATCGAGCAAAGAGGTCTTACCAAAGATTGCAGGAATTGCTCGACGAATCCGACCTCCTGAATTGCCAAACTATTGTTGGTTGAGTAGCTCGATTATTTTGACTTCTCCAATCTCGCTTATATGCAAAGTAGAACGTATGAATGAATGCGGCCAAGGCCTTATATAGGACTTCTTTGGGTGGAAAACCGAATAAGAACCGTCACTATAATTGCTGTGAGACCCATCGTGTCACGTCACGCACGCCTTTTTGGGGGCTAATGACGAGGGCCAATCCTAATGCGCCACATGTTGCATACGTGGCCCTCCATGGACCAAACACATGGCAATGAAGTCAAAGCAATTTGGTCAATGACGCTAATCGGTCCTCACAAGGCAAACAAGCCGACGTATCTCCGCATAATGCCCGGCGGTCGGTGATGATTCGACTAGCATAAACCATCGGATGGCCCGATCTGGTCATTGGAAGCCGATCTTCTCTTTAGAGGTCAAATCAATTTCGACCTCAGAACATGGGACCCACGCCACACGCCCAACACTTAATGCTTCTGACATACCGTACTAGGTAGTTATGCAACATTAAATGCTCTGACACCAGTACAAGAATGTCTTTCTCACTCCTTCAGGTATAAATACCCCCTCATTTATGCCATTTACCAAGCACATTAACTGCACTTAAGTCTGCCTAATCGACGTAATTAATACTCAAATACTGACTTGAGCGTGGAGTGCCGGCATAGGGAAAAACCCTTCCTATCCCTATCTGGCCTTCAATTCACGTTTGCTACCATCTTCTAGGTCAACTGAACTTTGAGTATCCCCAAAATTATAAATTTGAGTGATCCAGTCAGCTCCTCGTGGACCAAGTCAACAAACCAGAATTCGACACAATCAGAGAGCGTCACGATCGGTTGCTTCTTTGAAATCCAAGTAAACGCAGTACCTCCCATAAAGAACACATATCCCGAAGTGCTTTTCCGATCATTTACGTCTCCACACCAATCGCTATCAGAGTAGCCAACCAACTTATAAACTTCTGAATTTGAATACAACAACCCGAGTGTCAATGTTCATTGGATGTACCTTAGGATTCGATTTAACGCCTTCTAATGTGAATAAACCGGCTCCTCTATGAACCTAGTTAAAATTCCTACGCTTAATGCAAGATCTGGCCTTGTACTTGTGAGATAGCGAAGACTTCTTATCAAGCTCCGGTATTTACTTGCATCGACACGTTCTCCTCCATCAAACTTTGAGAGTTTGCACTTGGTTCCATTGGTGTTGAAACCGGATTGTAATACATCATTTTGTGTTTCTTCAATATCTCTTTTGCATATGTCTATTGAGACCTGAAAATTCCTGTTTTCAATTGTCTAACTTCCAAACCAAGAAAAAATTTCATCAAACCCAAATTTGTTATCTCAATAATTCACGTGTCATTTTTGTCTTAAATTCTTCTATCATTTCATCATTGTTACCCATAAAAATGAGATCATCGACATAAAGAGCAACAAACAACACATTACCTTCATTCTTCTGTGTGTAAAGGGCATGCTCATAAGGACATTGCTTGAACCCACTCTCTTTAAATATGAAACATACATGTATTCCATACCCGCAGTGATTGCTTCAACCCGTAAAGCGTCTTCTTCAATTTCAACACCTTGTTCTCTTCTCTGATTTTCATGTACCCGATTGGTAGTTCGATGTAGACATCTTGTTCGAGTACACCATTCAAGAATGCCGACTTGACATCCATTTGAAATATCGCCCATTTGAATTGAGCAACTTGTGAAATGAGTAATCAGATTGTCTCCATTCTAGGAACGGGAGCAAATACCTCGTCATAATTGATTCTGGCCTTTTGCTTGTATCCTTTCGCAACAAGTCGTGCCTTGTACCGTTCTATCTCGCCTTGAGCATTCATCTTTTTCTTGAACACCCACTTCACACCAATAGGTTGAACCTCCTTTCGGTAATTCTGTTAGCTCCCACCTATTGTTGATATCAATCGCCTTAATCTCCTCATTCATAGCAGCTTGTCACTTTTTGTCTCGCACGCATCTTCAAAGCTAATATTTTCTACATCAGCTAAAAGATGTGTATCTCATTTGTTGAATCATACAAGTCTTGCAAGCTTCGCATTTTAGGTTATCGTGGCTCATCTTCATTATAGGTAGTTTCAGAATTTGTTAGTGTACTTATTGGTGCAACGATTGTAATATCCCACATCGGTTGGGAAGAAGAACGAAGACTGCCTTATAATAGAGGGTGAAAACCTTTCCTTACAGACGCGTTCTTCGTGGGTGGGCGCCTGCGGGCACGAGAATAGCCCAGGCACGAGTTTTGTTCCCACGCGATGGAATTTAAGCCCGCAGGCGCCCACCCACACATAACGCATCCACAAGGAAAGGTTTCCACCCCCTATTATAAGGATCGACCCAGTAAGTGGATATTGTCCCACCCCTGGAATAGCCCAAGCACCGGTTTTGTTCCCACGCGATGGAATTTAAGCCCGCAGGCGCCCACCCATGCAGAACGCGTCCACAAGGAAAGGTTTCCACCTCCTATTATAAGGCAGGCTTCGTTCTCCTTCCCAACCAATGTGGGATATTACATCCACCCCCTTAGGGAGAGCCCACTGTCCTCGCTGGCACACCAGCTTCCTGGCACCGGCTCTGATACCACAGATGTGAATAATAGGATCGGCCCAGTAAGTGGATATTGTCCCGCCACTGGAATAGCTCAAGCACTGGTTTTGTTCTCACGCGATGGAATTTAAGCTCGCAGGCGCCCACCCACGCAGAACGCGTCCACAAGAAAAGGTTTCCACCCCCTATTATAAGGCAGACTTTGTTCTCCTTCCCAACCGACGTGGGATATTACAACGATTGATGATTCTCCAACTTCGATGATAACCTTCTTCGAATTATTCCAATCCCACTCACTTGCTTCATTTATTTTCACATCACGACTCACTAAGACCTTCTTGCTTATCAGGTCAAGTAGCTTGTACCCTTTTGTTTTCTCATCATACCCAATAAAGATATACTTTTTGCTTTTGTCTTCAAGCTTTGTTCTTCGTTGATCTGGTACATGTGCATAAGCCACAATATCGAATACTTTAAGATAAGAAACTGTTGGTTTTTGTCCACTCTATGCCTCTTGTGGGGTTTGATCATCTAACTTCATATGTGGACATTGATTTTGTACATAGATGGCACGTTGCACAGCTTCTGCCTAGAATTCCTTCTGCATCTTCTTACTCTTGAGCATAGATCGAACTATATCAAGAGTCGTTCGGTTCTTTCTCTCAGCCACACCATTTTGTTGAGGAGAGTATGGTGCAGTTAGAAATCTTCTTATGCCTTGCTCCTCACAATACTCTATGAAAGTCGTCGATGTATATTTACCACCTCCCTCGGATCATACATCTTTGATGTGATAACTTTTTGCCTTCTCCACCATCTCTTTGAATTTTTTAAATGCTTCAGATTTTTTCTTCAAAAAATAAACTTAAGTTTTCCGCTAGAAATCATCAATAAAGAAAATAAAATATTTTTTACCGCTGAAAGATTCGGGGATGATGGGTCCGCATATATCGGTATGAATCAACTCAAAAATGTGTTTGGTTTGATATTATGTCTTCTTTTGAAACGAAGTTCTCACTTGCTTCCCGAATACACATTCTTCACAAAATTTGGTCTCATAGTCCATATCCGATAACCCATGCACCATGTTCTTCTTTGCTAATCTTTTTAGACCTTCGTGATGTAGGTGACCAAAGTGAAGATGCCACAACGACGTCTTTTACATTGACTCGCAAATATTTTTCTCATACACTTCTCAAATTTAGTTTGTACATCCGATTTTTCCCCATCTCCACTCGAGCAGCTAGACGCCCTTGTTTGTCCTTCAAGTGTAGTGCCCGATCCTTTAAAAGTATCAAATAACCTTTCTCCGTGAGTTGCCCCAAACTTAGAATGTTGGTCTTGAGGTCCGATACGTAATACACGTCTTAGATTGACCCTTCCAAACCATCATTTTGTAAGTAGCAAACTATACATCGCCCTTTGACCTCCACCTTTGATTCATCTCCAAATGATACATTGCAATCTTCAATCTTTTGCATTTCTTTGAATAGATATTTGTGTCTGTACATATGATTTCTTGCCCCCGAGTCAAGATACCACAAGATGTCGTTGTCGGTGTTTACTTCATTTTGTGTTATCAAAAGAAACCCTTCATTCTCTTCAGCTTCCATAGCTAGATTGTAGTTTCTTCTGCCTTTTTATTGCCTCGACAATCTTTTGAAAAATGCCCCTCTTTACCACAGTTATAACATTTGTAGGGGAAGCAATCCTTTGTGTAATGACCAAACCTGTAGAATTTTTCACACTTAATGTTGAAGTAGTTTGACCGACCGCCTCTTCCTAGACCACGTCCTCTTCCAAGCCAATTTGGTTGGCTTGATTGTCCCTTCTCTTTATAGTGCTCTTCACGATTGCTTGCTTGTCTACCGCGATCTCTTCCATGACTTCCACGACCATGCCCTCTACCTCAAAAATTTTGAGAATTGAGAACACACTACAACTAAAAGTAGATATTGTGACACTTAATTTAGGATATTTATTTGTTAGTGTCCCAAAAAGATGATATTGGGATACTTAATAAATTATGTCCTAATAGTTATATAAGTAGAGACACTTTTAAATAAAAGTTAATTAATTAATCGTGGGAGTTGTAGAATCCAACCTGTCACCACTTCTCTACTCCAACTTCTCACCACTTCTTTTATTCGGGTTTTTCTCAACACTTATCCTCTCTTATTCCCAATTCACCTTTCTCCTCATTTTTTTCTTTAAATCCATAGACATATTAACATTTTTTTTTTCTGAAACAAACATATTAACTTTCTCAAAACTAAACAAATTATTCTGTTTCAGTCGTCTCCAGGTAATCTCTTGCAATAATATATCTATTTTCAATTTCCTAGCAATATTTTTGTTCTCAAATCTCAATTCTAGTTTTCTCAATTTCTTGACAATATCTTTGTTCTCAATTTTAATGTTTGGATATTTTATTCGTAGGTTTAATCGGATATCGGAATTGGATATTCAACGATATATTACCGCATTATTACGTTGGATTCTTAAATCAGGGTAATATTATCTTGCTGGACTGGCTGTAAAATGGAGAGGAAACTAATTTCTTTCTTTATTAACGTATTTATTTGTTGATTGCCTTGTTGGCACTAACTTTAGAAGAAACTAATTTTCTTTCTTCTTAACATATTTATTTCTTAATTTGCAGCTTATGCTTCCTAATAACAGGTAGATAAGTTGAATTCTTTTTTATAAAATATTATTTTGATACATATATTCTTATAAAAGTGATCAGTGTACATTTTGTGATTGCAGGTTGTTTTGGACAATAAATTACATTGAAGAATCAGGGTAGATCATTCCGAGAATAAAGACTTCAAATTAAATTGAGTTTGTAATATTAGAAAATTTGAATAATTTTCTTATATACATATTGATCTAGGAATTGACGAATTGTATAATATAAAATTATTGGTGTATTGATGGATTTTATTAAATAAATCATTGTTTGATTGAATGAATGAATGTCCACTATTTGTAATTTTTATTAGAAATAATTTTGTTTAATTTCCTCTCATGCTATATGAGAGTAAAAAAGTCATATTTATAAAAAGATTTTATTGGTATAAAAAAATATGATATAAATTTAAAAATATATATTACTGGTTCTTAAATTTTGTATTGGGACACTTATTTGTGTCTTATCAATGCACTAAAAGGACGAATATAAGTATCACAATAAAATAAGTTATTGAGACACTTTAAGTGTTCCAAAACCTTATGCAACACCAATATATGCGACATTTATATTAAGTGCCCCAAAAACTAAAAGTGTCCCGATACATACCATATAAGAATTCTTTCTTGTGCCCCAATAACCAATTTTTGTTGTAGTGACATTTTCTTCTTTAATTGACGCCTTGGTTTGGAGTGCTTGTGCGAGTGGCTCTTCCTTGTTTTTCTTCTTATGTTGTTCGTGTGCCTGGAGCGAACCGGAAAGCTCATCAACTATGAGTGTGGCAAGATCCTTTGACTCTTCTATAGAGCAAACATCATTTTCAAAAATTTTCTCCACAACTCGCGCATCGGTTAATGCTTCGCCATTACGATTTAGTTGATTCACCACGGTTTGTACTCGTGTGATGAAGTCAGACACAGTTTCGGACTCCTTCATTTTCATGTTCTCCAACTCACCACAAAGAGTTTGGAGACGTACTTGCTTGACTCGGTCGACTCCTTTGAACCCTTTTTCTAAAATGTCCCAAGCTTCTTTTGAAATAGTTGCACCAGCAATCTTCTCAAAGCCAAACTCGTTGATGGCTCGAAGCAACATGTATAGTGCCGCCTTATCCTTCGATCGTATCTCTTTCAATGCCTTGTTTTGAGCCGTCGTATTTCTCCAGGTGTCTGAAGGTTCTACGAAACCTTCTTCGACCACCTCCCATGCATCTTGAGATCCGAGAAGAGCTTTCATTTGAATGATCCAGTTTTCGTAGTTGCCCTTCGTTAATCGTGGCAGCGGTACCCGTCATATTATATTTGCCATTGGCTCTGATACCAATTTGAAAACTCACACACTTTAGCTTCTATTTCTTTAAGCTACTGGAATATAATTTGAAGAGAAATATAGGAGCTCATAAAGCTTTTCTTTACTTTTGTATTAATCTGAGTTCTGCCGTAAAGCAAATCAATAAAAAGTAGGGGGGGGGGGGGGAAGGAGAGCTTTACACCTAAATTATTTGATACGGTTCAAAACCAAATAAATAGAATATAAAACTAAAAAAACAAAAAATTTAGTAAAGTAGCAAAACGTGGCGAATTATTAATCTATACTACTAGGTGGCGATCTTAACATACATATAAATACATGTTAAAATTGGTATTAAAGTATATGTTCATTACAAGCAATAATTTGAATATAAGACAGGAACGTGTACATAATTTTAACAATTACATAAATATTGTATTAATACATGTGTTTTGGTGAGAAATAGACACGCAAGTGAAAAAGACCGCATGGCCGTTGCCCAACGCATGAGAATTGACAATGTATACGTATACTATTTCTTTTCGGTCTACATGTGAAAAAGTCCCGATAGGAATAATAATTTTAATATATAGGACTATTGCTGGATGTAATTTCGCTACTAATATTGTCACAGCAAGCTATTGGTTGCCACCACACACAATGGATACATACCGTAATGAATAAAATATATTATATATGTTTGAGGGACCTAAATTGGCTGTTTCGTTGTTAGCATTTCGATCGTGGGGAAGACCACATCAGCATATATATATATATATATATATATATATATATATATGCTGATGTG
>JBBMKE010073341.1:0-17603 GCA_037834125.1 Lippia alba | reverse complement strand
GTTGATGTTTCTGATATTGATAGTGATGCTCAGAATTTGTGCAATTTATTTTCTGAGATAGTTGAGATGGTTGGAGCAAATAATGTGGTGCAAATGGTTACTGATAATGCAAGTAACTATAAGAAAGCAGGAAAAATGGTCTCTGAAAAATATGGTTCTTTCTATTGGTCTCCATGTGCCGCTCATTGTGTTAATCTCATCTTTAAGGATATTGGAGAGTTGACAGTTGTGAAGAATTTGGTACTTCTTGCATCAAGAGTGACTGTTTTTGTGTATAATCATAAATGGCCTCATGCATGGTTGCGAAAACAACCCGGATGGACTGAGATAATTAGGCCAGGAGAGACTCGTTTTGGAACTATATTTATTGCTTTGAAGAGTCTCTATGATCATAAAGAACATTTGGAAGCTATGGTTGTGAGTGCGGGCTTCAAGAAGTTTCTTAAAACTGAAAAGGGCAAAGAGGTTAAGCAAATTGTTTTAGATAGTACTTTCTGGAATAATTGCTTAATCATTGTGAAGATTATGGGTCCTCTTATGAGATTATTACGGATGTGTGACTCCGACGAGAAGCCTTCATTAGGCTATGTGTACGAGGGAATGTGGAGAGCAATAAAGGGCATAAAAGAATTATTCAAGAATAAGGCACATTTATACAACATCTACATTGACATTATCAATGATAGATGGGATAATATGTTGCGAAAACGTCTCCACGCAGCCGCATTCTACGTGAACCCTGCTTTCCAATATGATGATGAGAGTCCCAAATTGCCCGAGTGTTTGAATGGCTTACTTGATGTTTGTGAAAAGATGTGTCCGGGGGTTAATAATATCATTGATGAAATTACAATGTTTCGTGAGAAAAGGAATAGCTTTGGGAGGGCACTAGCTATAAACAATGCAAAGAATACTCGTCCAGGTATATTTTTTTATTTTACTCTATTATTTTCAGCTAATTAGTATCAATTTATGTACTTGACTACTTGTAATTTCTTCTTAGATGAATGGTGGAGACTTTTTGGATGTGATGCACCTAATTTGCAAAAAGTGGCCGTTAAAATTCTAAGTCAAACATCATCTTCTTCGGGTTGTGAGCGCAATTGGAGTGTGTTTGAGCGAATTCACACAAAAAAGAGAAATAGATTGGAGCATCAAAGATTGAATGATCTTGTTTTTGTGCATTACAATTTGCGCTTGAAAAATCGGTAAGAACTTTATTTTTAGCACCAAATTTACATTTAAATATACAACTAATGATATGTATTTATATTTTGATTTGTAGTGGTAAACATAGAACAAAGCCATATGATCCGGTTGATTATGAATGTATTGATAAAGTGGATTTTTGGGTCGTTGAGAATGAGCCAATTGGAGAGCTTGATGCCGATGAGATAGAGGAAATGCTCGAGGAAGAGATGTCGAATGCAAATGTTAATGCACATAGAGGTAGTATATTACATTCTTTAATGATAATATAAATCTACAACGTAGTTATTTCTTTAATATTTTAATGATGCTTTAATTTAAAATGATTTTTAGATGATGTAGAAGATACGAATACACTCAACGAACCGGTTGATCTAATGGCATTTGGTGGTGCAACATCTAGCTCTAATGATGGTGAAGTCAATCGAATTTTAAGGCAACAAAGAAATCACCTAATTGATGAAGACGATGACTTTGTTGGGTATTGTGTTGTGAACTTGTGACTTGTTTAAATTGGTGTTAGCTTGTTTGGAGTATTGGATATTGATATGCTTCATTTCGTTTTTTTTTTCTTTTTTTAAGGTGATCAAGTCTATGAAGAATGAGAACCAGCAGCAGTTGATGATGGAGTTATCAAGAATGTGGTATCATTTCGTAGCTATAAGGTGCTCCCATAATGATATTTGGGAAACAGACAACAATTTAACTTTGTCCCACTATGTTTGTCCCATTATGTTCATCTTGTTTGAAGGATAGAAATGGATAGTAATGTTTGAACGAATTGTTGTAACTTCTGTAGTTCTGTCGTGGTTTATTTTGTTGGAACTTGGAAATGTTGATGTGTGTACTGATGTTTGAATATTGGATGAAGAAACTATAATTTTCTTCAAGATATTATGATATATTTTAAATTTTAGAAAATTATATATATGTATATATATTATTAAAAATTATAATTATATTTATGACGTCATACCGGTCGAACCGACGGTTGAACCAGTAACCAGTTAGCTCTCCGGTTCGCCCTCCGGTCCGGTTTTGAAAACACTGTTAAGATATTCATGTTGTGAGATGCAACCCAGCTAAGAGATGCTAGATGAGAGGTGTGAGGTTGTGGATAAGAGAACCTTTAAAACGTGTCCATTTAGGAATGGCTCATTTCACCTTCTGGACCACATAGCAAAATAGCAAAATTTCTAATTTACCAAAAATGACATAATCGTGTCGGTGGCCAATAGAAATTTATCTAAGTAATGAATGAGTTCGCTTTTTAAAATAATAATAAGGATTCGAATTCCACTTATGGGGGTATATTAATTTTTTTTTTAAAGGAGTAATTTCTAACAGCCCGAATTTTGGCAAAATTAAAGATTTCCCCTAAGATTTGGAGAAATTATGAATTTCTCCCAAACTTGTTATTCTCTCTGTTAAGTCTAATAGAACTTGTGAATTTACAAGTTTATCCCTCAAATCCTAAAATTTAGGGGTTATATGTATTAAAGTCCAAAAGCATAAAAGTTAATATAAATATTGAAATTATCGGAGGATTAGATATATGTACTTGAATTTTGTGTTTATTTATTTATTTATTTGTTGGTAGGGGAGGGGGGGGGTGAGGTTAGTAAAAAATGCAACTTAATGATATTTTGGCTGCATGTTTATGTAATAATGCTATTCGTACATGCATTAGAAATCACCAACGTTCAAAATATTTAGTTAAATAATTTTTATGGATATTTATGTGAATTTAACGTGTTTACTATGATTTTCTATTTCATTAGAAAAATTTATTATTCTAAACAAACAAAGTTTAAATAAATTTATGTAAAATATGCGTAAAGCTAAGACATAAACATAAAGTGGAATGTGTAATTTTATATCATAATTTATTAGAATAAATATGCATGAAATATTTATTCCGATTTATACTTATAGATAAAATATAAATATTAATTAAATTACAAATTTTCAAATTGAAAAATACAAATTTAACAAACATTATAAATATATTATTATACTTTCAATATATCCCCAAGGGTATAATCAAAATTTGTAAAAATAATTTAGCTAGCATCGACAAAAGTTAACACTTTGATTAATGGTTGGAACAATTTGTAAGAGATAACGTAAAACTTAAGGGTATGTTCGTAATTTCTCAAATCTTAGGGAAGGAATCTGTATTTTCACCGAACATCAGGGGAGTTCGTAATTATCCAAAAAAGTTATACATAATTGTGTCGGTGGACCACAACCAAATTAATTATAAAATCATATAAGGTTGATGAAGTTATGCTCTTCCGTATATATTTGATAAAAGACGTATTATATTAATTTAATTTATTTTTATTTAAAATTTTTTCTTATAATATCATGACACATATAATATATTAATATTATTTGTAATGACTTTGAACATTGGATTGGATTGAGATGTATTTTATTTAGATTTATAGTATTAATTACTCTTATGAATATTATTTTACATAAATTAATAAATATACAATAAATTTATTATATATAATATAATCGGGAGACATGTTTTTTATTCGTGCCGCCGTGTTTTAGTTCGTATTATATCATTGTATCCATGTACTTGTTATGTGTATCATAGCTTCGCAGGCTCCAACAAAAGCATAATCAATAATGAAAATATTACAATATGAACAGGCAAACTTCCCTCCATTATGTTTTTGAACTGAAATCAATTTCAAGAATGAAATAAATTTTACCTTTAATTCTCATAGCCCTCGTGGAATATTTTCTCATCCTATGCATGCAAAATAACGAATATGTAGTTATTTGAATGATAGTGGTATAATTGGATATTTTTCAACGAATTAATTTTGAAGTAACATAAAATTAGTAGTGTATAATATTCCAATTGATGAATTACAACTTGTGAAAGTTCAAAAATTTATTATTTAATCCCGTGTTGACGTGGGCAAAACCGATACTGCCATGTTCGTGCCACGTGGCCCGCACGATTCACACCACACGGCGAGGTGTGCCACGTGGGTGTGTAGCGTCTTAATTTCCAGGGGACCACACCGGCTTCTCAAGTCAACATCATCGACAGTGACTGGACCGAGTTGGAGACGAGCCTACTCCTAAACTCTAGTCGAATTCCATCCGATCACGAGACCAGGTCGGAGGATGGCCGCTGAATTAAGGCCAAATCCAATATCCGTTGAGCAATACGTGGTCCCTACCCTAACGCCGCCAGAAGCATTAAATGCTCTGTTACAGGCCGTACCAGGTCACAGGCAGCATTAAATGCACCTGACACCAGTAAAAGAATGTCTTTCTCACTCTTTCAGGTATAAATACCCCCTCATTTATGCCATTTATGATTTATGTCATTTATGATGCACATTTATTGCGCTTAAGTCTAATACATCGACGTACTCATTACTTGAATTCTGACTTGAGCGACAGAGTGCCGACATAGGGTAAAACCCCTCCTGTCCCTGTTCGGCCTTCTAGTTCACTTTGTTCCATCTTTCAGGTCAATATCTCCGAGTTCCCGCAAAATACAAATTCTGAGTGGTTGAGTCGGCATCTTTCGACCTAGACCTTGAACCAGATTCCGACACGATCATTTTGGCACCGTTTGTGGGAAATCCTTGGAGAAAAAGCCTGATTCAAGACATGCAACTCCGCAATCAAAGCATAGCGGGAGACGGACAAGAGAACTCCCTCCAGCCCAACTTGACGGATGTACCAGTAGCTTTTGATTGCAACATTCCACCTCCTGTCGTCTGCAACACTCTTGAGTTAGACGACTATCTCGAGAAATGTCGGGCCGAGGCAGTAGCAGCGGCGACCGAGAATCGAACTCCAGTCTTTTCGGAGAAATCCTGATCCAACCCAACAATTCCGTCTCCCGGGCACTATCCGACCCCATATGGGCCACCACCCGTGCTTTACGGATACCCCCCGCCACACTATTGGGGGTATGCACTGCCACTGGCGTACTATCATCCCGACTACTACTGGAAGCCCCCACCACCAGGCCCCAGCCAGTGGTGGGGGGCGGGCCGAGAAAAGTACCCAGCCGAGGTGGTTCAGCAGAACCGAGAGGCAGATTCTGGCCACCGTTGGCCCAACAAAAGGCCTGTCGAAAAGGAGTAACCTGATGCTCCCGAGGCCCCCCAACCAAAGAAGGTAGCCAGTCATGGGGCTACCCGGGCAGAAAAGGTCGATTCCGGCTCTAGGCGCAAGGAGCAGTCCGGAGTATTCGACCGTCTGGGGGTTAGGGTCAACCCTGAAGCCCCTAGAAATTCTAATTGAGGCCACGAGGTTGACCGAGATGACTTGAGAAATTGGATTCCTCAACGGGATCCCCCCGCGTCTCCCTGAAGCCGAGTATCGGCGAGGCTTCTGATCCAGCAAGAGCCTCACCAAGAAATCAGCGATGATAAAGAGTTTCGCGCCAACTCCCGTCCCCCTAGGCCAAACAAGGTAGACCGACCACGTCGAGAGTAGGAACTGCCCCGCTATCCAGAGGTAAGGGCCGGCCCCAAGGTATCGGAGCGTCCGTAAAGCCCGATCACCATTTTCGGATGTGATCCTCCAGGTAATGGCGGAGGGTAAAATGCCAACTAGCCTGCCCTATTACGACGGTACTTTCGATCCCGAACGACACGTCGATCGATTCGAGATCGAAATCAACATGTTCAATCACTTTCGCCACGTGCGGGTAAAGATATTCGCCACAACCCTTGTGGGGGCAGTCCAAGATTAGTTTTTGAGATTGTCGGCCAAAAGCATCAGAAAGTACGACGATTTGATCGATGACTTCGTGGCCCAGTTCTCCTCGGTCAAAGGAGACAAACTCCCCTCCACCTACCACTACAACATCGTACAAGGGGAGCGAGAGTCACTCTGGGACTTCTTTATTCGATTTTCGCAAGCGGCTATTCAGGTCGAAACCCTGAGCATGGATATGCTCATAAGAACTCTTTATGGCGCCCTCCGGGATAAGGGTTGTGCTGACCACATTGTCCGGGAAAATTTGGAGTCCATAGCACGTGTCCTCGAGATAGCTAGCGACTGGATGAGGCTAGAGGAGATGCGAACGGTGAACCAAATCTCCCCTGTTGTATGATCCGATAGCAGCCAGCCCGCCAGAGTTGAGTCGGCCAGGCCTGAACCAAGGAGGGAGTCAAAGGGTAAGCCGGAGAAGGCCCTGACTCCTGGGCAGAAGAAATACTACAACCCTCTGAATCAGCCCATCGTGGAAGTGTGCAGCGTGGCCCCAAAGCACCTCTTTAACGCTCTGAGGCCAATAAAGGAGACCCAGAAGACAAAGAACTCTCCAAAGTACTGCCATTTCCATCGACAGTCCGGCCATAACACTTCTGAATGCTTCGCCCTAAAGGATGAAGTTGAGAGGTTGATCAAAGGTGGGCACCTCCAGGAGCTCATCAAGAGACTTGACGAGCTCGCTGTTCTAGCAGTGGAGAGAAGGGAGCCGAGCCCACAAAGAAATCGAGACTTGAAGCAGCCGATGGAGAGATAGCATAATCTTTCTTGCCTCGATCGGATCGACATGATAGCCGGAGGTCCTCCAGGGGGCAAAACAAAGATGATCTGGAAAAGAATGAGGAGAGAGGCTTAAAGGAATTACTACGGACCTTATGAGGTTATGGAGGTCGAGTCGGGTGAGAGTTGGTAGACCAGGAAGTTAGTTTTAGCAATAAGGGCCTCGTCGGCATGCCACCGCGGGAGGGCGAAATGCCTAGTTTTCAGATGGTAGTTACGCTCTCCGTAGCCAACTATGCTTTATCAAAAACCCTTGTTGGTAATAGAAGTTCAGTAAACATTATCTACCTCGCGACTCTCAATCGAATGAGTCTTACTAAAAAGCTCCGACTTAAACCTCTAAAAACTCCTCTAACAGGATTCGAGGGCTCCAAGGTATACCCACAGGTTCGAGTGAAGTTGATCACCTTCATGGGAGCACTCCCTAAGAGGGCGACAGTCGAAATCGAGTACCTGGTGGTCGACCAACCTTCAGCATATAACATAATCTTCGGGAGGCCAGGGCTGATCGACTTTCGAGCGGTAATTTCGACTTACAATCAGATGATCAAATTACTCATCCCCACCGGTATAGGAGAGTTGAGGTGCGATGTCCCAATGGCTTGGTCCTGCTATTCGATCTCAATGGAAAAGGTTAAGAGGCCGGACAGTGGATTGCTCTTGTCTTAGATCTTCCGGATGGGATTGAAGATGAGATCGAAGACTTCAATTCTACGGACCCTGGAGGCACTTTTCGAATTTCTAAAAGGGCAAAGAAGAAGCAGAGGAAAGCAGAAGCGGTAGCTCGACTTGAATCCTCGAGCCAAACCATTTAGATTGAGCTGTAGCCCGGGCAGGCCGAGAAGATCACAAATGTCGGCATAGCCGACCCGGGTAAGGAGAAACAACAAGTCTTACTCATCTAATTCCTACAAGACAATGCATATGTGTTTGCTTGGAGCGTGAATGACCTGGTGGGGGTCGACCCTTCGGTCATTGTGCATCACCTTAATGTTGATCCCTCCTTTAAGCCGATCAAGCAGAAGCTCCGTAATCAAAGCGTCAAGAGAAAAGAGATAGTAGAAGGTAAGGTCAACAAATTGTTGGACGCCGGCTATATCATCCTTGCCAAATATGTCTAGTGGCTATGTAACGTAGTCCTTGTCGCCAAAGCTGGAGGCAAATGGCGCATGAGCAATGACTTTACGAACCTGAACAAAGCATGCCCGAAAGATTCGTATCCATTGCCTCGCATTGATCAATTGGTCGACTCAACCACGGGTTGCGAAATGTTGAGCATGATGGATGCCTTTCAAGGCTACTATCAGATCTTTATGGCACCCAAAGACGAGGACAAAATAGCCTTTGTGGTCTCTAAAGGGATCTATTGCTTTCGGGTAATGCCGTTCGGGCTAAAAAATGTGGGGGATACCTATCAAAGGCTTGTAAATCGAATATTCGAGAGCGAGATCGGAAAATTCGTGGAGGTCTATGTGGACGATATGATAGTTTGATTAGGCAAGTCAAGCGACCACTTGGCAGACCTCAGTCGGACATTCGACCTCCTAAGGAAATACAACTTGAAGCTTAATCCAAGTAAGTGTACCTTCGGGGTTGGAGGAGAAAAATTCTTAGGTTACATGGTTAGCCGGAGGGGAATTGAAGCGAACCCCGAAAAGAGCAGCGCAATCCACGACTTGGAAATTGCAAAAACTGTTCTTGACGTACAATGCCTAGTCGGACGGATCATCTCTCTCAATCGGTTCATATCTAGGTGGGCCGACATGAGTCTCCCTTTCTTTAAGATTTTGAGAAATATCAAAGATTTTAAGTGGACCGAAGAATGCGAACAGGTGTTTGAGGCGCTGAAGAAGTACCTCAAATCACCCTCTTTTTTGGCCAAGCAAGAACCCGGGAGAACCTGTACCTCTATCTGGCCGTGTCGGAGGAGGCAGTCAGCTCAGTTCTAGTCGTCGTTCAAGCTCGAAAGCACATGCCAATCTACTATGCCAGCAAAATCCTTCACGGAGCAAAAACCCTCGAGAAGTTCTCCCTGGGGTTGGTCCACACAGCTAGAAAACTGAAGCCATACTTCCAGGCTCACTCCATTACCATCCTCATCGATCAACCCCTCTGGCAAGTGATGGAGAAGCCCGATTGCTCTGGTTGACTTACCAAATGAGCCATCGAGCTAGGATAATTCGACTTGTCTTACCAACCGAGGATGGCGTACCAAGCACAGGTTCTGGCCGACTTTCTAGTCGAAAAAAAATCTTCAACAACGCCGACAAAGGACAAAGGCCGCTGTTAGTCGATGGCTCTTCGACCTCATTTGGGAGAGAGCAGGCATATGCCTCAGGAGCGCCGAAGGAGATGAGCTCGATTTTGCCATTTACCTAGGATTTCCAACCACGAACAACGAGGCCGAGTATGAGGCCCTCATTGTAGGAATGAGGATAGCTAAAGAACAAAGGGTCGATGACTTAGTGGCCCTTACCGACTCGTAGCTCATGGTGAGCCAATTCGATGGAACATATGAGGCCAGAGAAGACTCGATGGCAAAATACCTCGACCAAGTAAAGAACTGGGCCTCAAAATTCAAGCGCTTCATCCTCGGGCAAATTCCTCGAGAAGAGAACGAAAGAGCCGATGTTCTATCAAAAGTAGCTAATGGCCTCAGAGGTACGAGCGACAGGTCGATTACCTTATTCTCAAGTGCCACGAGGTCGATCGACGCGAGCACGAAGGAAGTTTTAATCATTGATCCCGCTGAGCCCTGCTGGCTCGACGAGATCATCCTCTATTTGAGAAATAGAGTCTGCCAGAAAATAAAATGGAGACCGCCATAGCTAGATCGGTCAGTTATGCGATCCATCCAGATGGTCTACTGTTCAAGAAGTCTTCCAGAGAACCGCCAAAGAGGTGCTTGCGGCCGTCTCAAGCCAAGGAAGTTTTCGAAGAAGTGTATGCTGGATCCTGCGGGAACCACTCAAGAGGGCGAGCCTTGGCCAAGAAGATCTTCCGTTTGAATATTACTGGCCGATGATGATAAGAGATGCCATCAATTTCACAAGGAAATGTCCGAGCTGTCAGAAGCATTCCAACCTCACACATCAGCATCCAAGTGAAATGATCCCCATCAAAATAGCCCAACCTTTCGACCAATGGGGGATCGACATAGTCGGACCTTTTCCCCTAGCACCTCGGCAGCACCGATATGTAATAGTGTGTGTGGAATACTTCACAAAGTGGGTTGAGGCCGTTTCAGTCCATAAAATAACCTTCATAGGTGTGACCCGCTTTCTATGGAAAAATGTGATCTGTAGATTCGGTGTTCCCCGGATATTGATATGCGACAACAGGCCTTAATTCTGAGGTTTACCTCGATCGGTCACCCTCAGGAAAATGGCCAGACCAAGGTAACCAATAGAACAATCGTCCAGAATTTGAAGACCAAACTTGACGACAAAAAAGGCGGTTGGGCCGAAGAACTTGATGGCATGCTGTGGGCTTATCGAATGACTCCTCGCATAGCAACTGGAGAAACTCTATTTTTGATGGTCTACGAATCCGAGGCGATGATTCCAGCAAAATTGCTCCATTCCATGGCTCGGGTAACGCATTTTCAAGTCAATCAGAACCAGGAGAACAGACAATTCGAGCTGGATACCATAGAGGAGAAAATGGAGCAAGGTTACCATCGAATGCAACAATATCGGGCTTTCATGATCAGGAGCTACAACAAGAATATAAGACCTCGACAATTTTGTATGGGTGATTTGATTCTTAAAATAGTCGACGTAACGAGAAACGTCGGCAAACTCGACGCGAACTGGGAGGAGCCCTTTCGGATCATCAAGATTGGGAAGAACCAAGCTTATCACCTTGAAGAGATGAACGAAAACCAAGTGCCCCGATCTTGGAATGCTCACAATCTTAGAAATTTTTACACTTAAAAAAATTATACGAGGGATGTAACGACTTGTGATGATTTAGATCAGTAAACTCTCATCAAATATCTCAACTATCATGCTCTTCTTTCTGAGTTAAATGGTTTGATTGTAGAGATAATAAATTCTAAAATTAGTTGGAAGTGAACATTGAAACACGCATCTGCTAAAAATGCAAGTACGAATATATTGAGAATGAGAGAAAATAAACTGCATTAAAGATAGCAAAAATAGACTGAGCCTACAAAGTCAGGCATTGAGCCTTTTGGATTTTTCTATGGGAACACTCTCCGGCTACCCTGGGTTGGCTCACAACTTGCAACAAAAAGGAAAAATAAACCGCAGAAAAGGAAATACAATCTAAAAACAGCACCCTTGCCAATCAATCTTCAATCGAGCTTCTCATCCGATCCCCCTCCGTCTTCGACTTCGACTTCCAAGTCGGGAAACAACGCCTTTAGGATCCGCTGCTGATTCATAACTGCTGGGTCGACCACCGACGGTACTTTGCTTGGATCCTCGGGACGATTAGCACAGATGGCTTCGCCAAGTCAATAGTAAAGCCGAACTCATGCTTGGCCCAGTCAATATCAGCTACTTGGTAGGCTTTTTTGATCTGTGGGGGTGGCCTAGGGTCCCGGTCTCGGATTCCAATCTTAGTTCGATCAAAATTGTCGGGGAGGTAGCCCGCGGCTTTGCATTGAGCAAGGCACAGTTCAAATCCTTCTTTTATGTCGGAGACTCCAAAGGGGACCGTGGCTCTCTTAAAAGCCGGGGACTTCATGAATCGATACACCCTATAGGCCTTCGAGTCATACAATGGCAATGATTTCATGACAATGGCCGACGACCATTCGGGCGCCAACCACTTGCCCCTCCTTCTCGCCATTCTTGAAATCCTCGACACTTTTGATCGTCTGTGCGTTGAGTTCCTCATGAAATTCCACCAACTCCTTGAACTTAGCTTCAAATTGCCTTTTGTAATCAGTCAAGGTTGCTATAGTCTTGTCTCTTGCCAACTTCGAACCAAGTAGGGCTACTTCAATTTCTAGGTCCCGATTTTTCCTCCTCAACACGTCGGATTTCGAGTCGACCGACGATTTGGCCTCTAGCCTAGCCCTTCATTCCTTATACACTTGAGCTCTTCGGCTAATGTGAAATAAGTCTTGAACAAGCTGTACGAGACAAAAAAAAAAAAAAAAGAGAATTGGTTAGAGCGAATAGACCAAAAAGTTAAAGCAATTATGGAGTTTAAAAATCTACCCCGACAGCCTTAACCGTGGCACCCATCTCTAGCTCGATTTCAGCCATCTGCCGCCTCGAGCGATGATTGATCAAGGTCTGACAACTGTGGTAAACCGTCCCCACGGCCCGATCATCCCGGGGGTTTGATCCCAAGCGGTGGGATCGACCATCTTCATCCCGAAGCTGAAGACTGCTTGGGAGGTGGGGCTTAGAAATCTTCAACATTTTGAAAAAATCAGCTACATCCGCGTCGAGGGCTTTGAAGGGATTATTTACCTGCCTAATGGCGTCCAAGAAAAATAGAGTCGGAGTTTTCTCTTTCATCGAGGCAGTAGCCATGAGATCAGTTGATGAGATCGTGCCTCTCGATCGGCTCCCCCCAGTTTGGTTCTCGAATCCCCGACCAGTATTTATCGGCTCAGGAGTCTGATCAAGTCCTTCTTTATCTTTTTTCGATTTCTTTCGTCGGTCATCTTGGCCAGCCACCGCCTCTTTCTCTTTCCTCTTGCTCGGTTGAGAGGCTGGAGGTGTCGACCCCGCCGTCAAACTTGCGTTAGTTACTTGGATCGGGGCGCCCAATACCACTACAGGCGGTGGACGAGGAGATGGTGCATCCGTCGTTTTATGTTGAACCACGACTTATGTGGCTTTTGCCACCAACTCGTCATCATCGGACTCGCCCATGTCACCCCGCAGCAAAACCAATCGTCTCATGATCGCCTTATCTGCAAGAGAGACCAACATTAGTAAACATCAGCTCGATTTAAATCAGAGAGATAACTTGGGAAAGTATAAAAAAAAGATTTAAGAGGGGTTAACTCGATTGACGCTCTCGATACCAGGGTTAAATCTCCTACTGGGAATCTCGGGGGCTAAACCAAAGTCAATCAACATCCTTTCCTCGATCAATTTCTTGCAGTCGAGAAAACTAAGGTTAAACATGTCCCGTATAAAGACATTCAACCACCGACGAACTCCCGGGGGTAATGTTTTATTCGGTTTCTAATTCTAAATTCGATTATCGAGGCCGGGCTACCCCTCCTTAATTTCAATAAAAATGAATTGTTTCTTCCAGTCGACTCCATGCAAGGAGGTCGGCGAAGTTGTCAGCTTATGGCTTGACTTAAAAGCCAACTGCACAAAGCCATAGCCGGAGCCTGATTTCTCCTTTGTCACAGTGGCTTTAAACAATTCCTGTACGACTCCGATCATCGGGATCCCAAAATATCTCATCAACACTCGAACACCATTCAACATGGCATACGCATTCGGCATCAATTGGGTCGGACAAATGTTGACATAGCTGAGGACCTCGAGTATGTCTTCGTCGATCGGAACTCGGAACCCAGAGTTAATTTTCCAGTAAATGGCGATACATCTCTCCGGTGGGTCAGTCAGCCTCTGTCCCGTTGTTGGTCGAAATATCCGATAGCCTTCAAGCACCACCTCGCCCCCGAAGAGATCTCTCTTAGCTCTGTGAGCATTTTCTCAGAGATTTTGCAAGTTATAAATCTTGCATCCTTTCGCACACGCGATCCGGGGATGGCATCCTCCTCATCATCCTAGTCCTGCTGATTTGACGTGGAAGGGACTTCTTCGTCGACCAGATGCAGAAGTTCCCTGCCGAGGCGCATGCCCACAGGGTGTACTACTGTTACCGGCTCAGTCGGGATTACTGTGCCAGCTGGAGAGGTCAAATGCTGATCCATAGATTCCATCGACCTACTCATTATATCAACCTCTTTATCAGAGGCTTTTCTCGAATTTTTGACTCATTCTTACGCGAGCTCGAAACACTAGAATCAGAGCCAGAGCTAGTCTCCTCGCTCAAGCTTCCGGAACTTGAAGACACTAGTGAAGCCATCCCATGACTCGAATTGAATTAACTCAACTTAAATCTCTTCCTATAAATCTTCTCCTCGAAATAATGATCAAGGGGTTTGGGGTCAGGGAACGGTCGAATACGAGTCGAGATGGGACTTGTCTCTCACTCTCATGCGAAAATACAATAAAGAAAAACAAAGCAGATATAAATCGAAAAGGTCTAGTGAAGTTGGGCTTACCGAATACTGAAGTAAAATAGATTCCCTGCTTCTCGCTCGAAAATATCGATTTCTCGGGCACTCCAGATATCTCTAAGTAACGGGTAAAATGAACTGACCAAAGGACCTTATATAGCGAGTATTTGGGCAGGAACTCCGAAGACTAACTGTCGCCATCATTACTCAGGGGCCCACTCTGCAGAATCAATAGGCAGTCGCCACATGCCCCATGACGTCCACCTATTGGGGGCTAATGACATGGGCAAAACCGATACTGCCACGTGGCCCGCACGATTCTCACCACGCGGCGAGATGTGCCATGTGGGTGTGTAGCGTCTTAATTTCTAGGGGACCCATACCGGCTTCTCGAGTCGACATCGTTGACAATGACTGGACTGCGTTGGAGATGAGCCTACTTCTAAACCCTAGTCGAATTCCATTCGATCACGAGACCTTATCGGAGGATGACCGACTGAATTAAGGCCAAATCCAATATCCGTTGAGCAACACGTGGTCCCCACCCTAGTGCCGCCAGAAGCATTAAATGCTCTGTTACAGGCCGTACCAGGTCACAGACATCATTAAATGCACCTGACACCAGTAAAAGAATGTCTTTCGAAAAATTCTAGCCTAGACCCGACTTGGCCGGACCCAATCAATTAAAAAGACAAGTGTATTACACTTGCCATTTGATTGGTCACTCTCCCCAAATTTTCCACCAATCACACGGCAAGTGCAAAACACTCGCCCCCTCGTTACACCGGTTTGGCCAAGCCAGGCTCGGGCTAGAATTACCCATGTCTTTCTCACTCCTTCAGGTATAAATACCTCCTCATTTATGTCATTTATGATGCACATTTATTGCGATTAAGTCTAATACATCGACTACTCATTACTCGAATTCTGACTTGAGTGTCGGAGTGTCAACATAGGGTAAGACCCCTCCTGTCCCTGTTCGGCCTTCTAGGTCACTTTGTTCCATCTTTCAGGTTAATATCTCCGAGTTCCCGCAAAATACAAATTCTGAGTGGTTGAGTCGGCATTCTTCGACCTAGACCTTCAACCAGATTCCGACACGATCACGTATAATGCCTTCAAGCACTAACAGTAAATCATAATTTTGGTTTTACGGTATAACACGATATATATATCAAAATGTCCTTATATCTTAAAATTATATATCGATTTCAACTCTGTAATGAAAAACCTGCAAATTTAACCTACAATATAATAATATTGAGATTACATGAAAAAAATATGGAATATAACATCAAAAAAATGATGCCACAAACAATAATAATGCACTAATTCTTTTACAAAAGAAAGAGAAATTATGCATTTTATATTTTCATTAAATTAAAATTTGAGCTAGGGATCAGGTTGAAAGCACTAGCAAATATTTGAAGTAATTATCCCCGGACATATGATTTATTTTATTTTATACACACGCACACCCAAGTAATCCGAGGAATTTAAACCCGGGATATTGCTTTCGAGAAATAACTCTCGAACTATTTGGACCAACTCCTATTGGCCGCACGAAGCGTCAAGCACTTTTAGACTGGTGGAAGTAATCCCCGGACATATGATCGATTGGCCCTTGAGTAGCAGTTTTAGCATTATTAGACCGTAAAGTATTGCATGTAATTTTTTTCCTTACAAAGCCACAAAAATTTTTATTTGGTCTGTTACAAGCAATCGCCCAAGGCATTATGATATTGATCGAAGTCATTGAAAATGTGCTCTCTTTTTTCCATTTATTATGCATTTTTCTTGAATTATGGACACTCTATTCATATTAGATCCCCAAGCTATTAATTAATTATAGCAAGTACATTCATAGGTGTGTTTCACAATGTTGAGGTTGTTGAAATAGGCAGCCGCAAACATTTATGTAGCTGCCGTGATAACCTACTGAAATTTCAATAGTTACTGTGCAAATACTGTCTTTAACTTTTAGAGGGATAAAAAATTTTACAATTCTAAATTATTATATTTTCTGAAGTTTGCGATCCGAATAATAAAATGATTAAATTTACAATTTTAATTATTAATTTGTAACAAAGTATGACCTGATTTCACTCATTGTGTGATATGTGGAAAATATTTTATGCACGTATCATACGATCAGGGGAATCAAGTTGCATTTTGTTAAAAAATAATAATTGAAGTTGTAAATGCAAAAAGTATATAATTCAAGTTTCAAACTCAAAGAGTTTATAATTCGAGTTGCAAATTCAAAAAAATGCAATAATACAGGATGTTACAAACAGTTATTCCCTTTCTATAAATAGCTAATTCATTTGAAGTACGAAAAATTTCTTTGTATTACTTTTAGGAATAAATGTTTTTTTTAATCTCGAATTATGAGTTTTTTTTTTAATAACTTTATAACTTAAACTAGGAATAATGTTCTTTTAATCTCGAGTTATGAGTTCTATTTTTTTTTATAACTTTATAATTTAAACTAAAAAACAATCAAGGTGGCAACACGATTGTAATTTTTTAACAAAGTGTAACCTGATTTCATTCATAATGTGACACATAAACGAAATTCTTTCCACATATGAGTGGAATCAAATTGCACTTTGTTAAAACAATAATAATTAAAGCTGTAATCTTACACTTTTTAGTTTGGACAACATAGTAAAAAAAAAAAAAAAAAGCAGCTTAGAGTTCAGGATAGTAAAAAAATTTATTCCTAACTATTTATCTGATTTCATACAAGTTATATTATTCACTTTCATACCACGTTTTTTATATGTTAAAATAACATATTTGAGGTGCTGTTCAGATTAGAATCTGAGGCTCTTGAGCAGACCAAGTACATTCTCACGCCTTTCATTGTCAGGTACCTCACACCATTTTCACGTTTTTCCGTATAACGAGATAAAACTCCTACTTATTTATTATGCTTTTAACAAATATTAATAATATTTTCTAACTTACAAACAAAATTGACGAAATGTTCAAAAAGAAAATATTAATTACAACTATAATGCAAAAGGAATGGCCTAATTTTTAAATTAAAAAGAGATCATAAATAAGGCTATGTTTCATGAATATATTCATGAGTTAAAATAGTTTTATATGTCGGCATGTATTAATAATATTTTATACCTTACAAGCAAAATTGGCGAAATGTTCTATTGTTAAATTAGTGCTTCAAAAAAAAATAAAAATTATTAGGAATATTACTCTAACTTAGTTATATGATTTAAAAGATTATAAATCATTTTTAGTACTTTTATTTTAGAAATATGATATTAGAAACTTTGTTCTTCATTCAGTTTGCATTATCATAATTACTCAGAATCCTGTTTGGCCTTGTTGTGTAATGAATTATTTGGATTGATCTCGGTGGCTTTGATTACTGTTTGGATTGATTGAAAATTGCTTCCGCAACTGTCCTTATTTGGTTGTTGCTGTTGTTAATGTGTGCTGATTTTTCTTTTTTCCAATAACACATTTATATAGATCGAATCGACACAAATTAATAAAGTACTAGTGTGTTGATTGATAAATAAAGTCGGTCTAACTAATTAAAATGTCGAATAAGTGTATGACTTGTTCATTGAAATTCGGTAGAATTGTATTTTTCCCTATTAATTTAAATTTAAATGAAATAATTATA